>PVLA01004888.1:0-162045 GCA_004027455.1 Hydrochoerus hydrochaeris
TTCATGAATTCTGCTTGTTTTCTATATTGTTCATTCAAAGTTTCAATCAGTTTCCCATGCTCATGTACTTTTTTCTCTATTTCTTCTTTAGTTGCATTCAACAACTCCTTTACTAAAGTTGTTATTTCTGTCTTTACATGGGAGAGTACTTCTAATTTGATTTCCTCTATAGCCTGATGCAGTTTTTTTTTTTTTTTTTATTTCACTTGCTGTCTTTTCAGAGATTCCTGGTGTGCTACTTTTGGGGTCCTCTATTTCAATGTCTCCTATACTTGCTTCTGGTGAACTATATGTTTGAGACTGCAATTTGCTTTTTCATTTTGTCATTTTCACTCTGGTGTTTTCTATGTGTAGGAGGGGATCACACACACTCTTTTCAGACACACTGAAGTCTTACAGTTAATTGGAGGGGTTTTACTACTGGCACTATTTATCCCCTGTATACCTCCATTTTAGGGCTATACTCACCACATTGATACAGTCAATCCACTGTAGTCCAAAGTTCACCACCTGGGAGCAAATTCCCAAATTTTTTCACACTAACTGGATCCCGCTGAGATCTTCTGATCTTCCAGGTGGGAGGGCAGGTCCATCTGTAGCAGTCCAGGGCAGTATTCAATCTTGGGGTGGGCCTCCTCGATGTTCCCAGTGGCAGGGTGGGCCTTTGGTGGACGTTCCAGGCAGCCTATCCCTGAGGCAGGCTTGCACTGAGTTCCCAGTGGCAGGACAGGTCCTGGGTGGAGGTCTGGGACAGCCTTCCCCTGAGGCGGGCTTGTGCCGAGTTGAGATTTCATTTTTTATGGAAAGTATAGTCAGAAGACGCAGCCAGTGGTAGAAAATATTTTAGAATTAGAAGATAATGATACTTCCAAAGACTAACTACTCAAGGCAAAAACTTTTTTTTTATTGGTACCAGGGGTTGAACTCATGACCACGTGCTTGCAAGGCAAGTGCTAAATCCCCAGCCCCTTAAGGCAAAAACTTTATAAACAAAACCCAGATTGCACAGGGACTATCACAAAGAATCAATAACGGGATCTTATATTATTGAAAAGTATTCGCATAGCAAAAGAAACCATCAACAGAGCAAAAAGACAACTCACAATGTTGGAGAAAATGTTTGCCAACTGTTCCTCAAAAGATTACTATCAAGAACATATAAAGAACAAAAAAAAAAAAAACCCAGTCCTCTCAGATTTAAAGACCCAACCCAAAAATGGTCACACTTCTTAGATGAAGAGTACACTTAGTGAATACACACTTCTTAGATGAAGAGTAGAGGACTGTACTGGAGGGCTGTGAGTGAAAAGCGCTTAGTCCTCTCACAGGAAGAGACCAATTAACCAGAGGCCTTCTTGGAGATAGGCCAGGTGAACTCAGAACCCTGAACTGCTGCCAGCTTGCCAGGCAGTTACTTGCACCACTGAGCTAAATTCCTGGGCCTCATCTAGCAGCTCCCAGCCGGGTTCAGACTTGTGAAAACTGCTTGGACTGTGGCAAATCCAATGAGTCTGGTCTCAGGGCAGGCCTGCTGAGATTATCTACTACACTATCAAAAAGGTACCACTGGCTTTCTAGGGTAGATTGGCATGATTTAGGACTCTATCTCCATGGGGTGTCTACTAGTGAAACCAGAGAGAATCCTGAAAGTAAAATGTTTGTTTTTCTTTTTTGTTTCTACTTCATTGTTTATATATGAGTGTGACAGTGGTTCCTAACCTCTTTGTGGGTGTTGTTCTGTGCCATTCTTCCTTTTATCTCTTCTATATCTCTTTTCCTCCAGTCTTCTGTACCACTTTCCCCTTTGTCCTTTAACTTGCCTTCTAATCTCTTTCTTTCTTTCACTTCTCTATTTTTTCTTTAGTCCATTGTAAATTTTAACACTGAGGGGGAAATTGACATATTAAGGACATATATTGCACATAATTATCTGGTTTGTTTCACCTTTTGTTATATAATCACAAATCTAGTTCATACTATTAAAACTTGCAAATTAAGGATTAGCTCAGTTTGTTATTTTCTAGGCTGTTTGATGCTATTGGTACCACTACAGCCAAAATACCAAAATTACTCTAAACAGCTGTTGTTTCTGAAAATCCATGACTGAGATTAACTAAGAGTCACAGGAAATATGATGTTGCAGTGCCAAAGAACCAAGGTCTAGACCTAACAAGCAACAACTTCTCATCTCCAACAAACTCAACAGGTATGATCTTCCAACAGACTCAAAACTCAAACAGCTACACCTAGAAGATACCTTACAGAAATATTCATTACCTAAGTGTCCTAAATACTACCAATAAAACAACCCACCATAGGTAATTTACACATATCACACCAGGAATTAAACTAAAGAAAAGAGAGAAAATAAAATGAGAAGATACGTAAGCAAAATGCAGCCTCAGACATCCAGTTCACCAAAGGCAAGTCCAGGGGGTAATGAGGTGGGACGATCCAAAAGCTCCCCACCAGGTTTCTCTGAAACAACAAAGCAATTGAATGAGCTCTGGAAAAAAATGAAATCAGAAATAATCTCTCAGATAACCACACATATTACCAAAATACACATGAAATTAGAGCAGACACAGACAAAAAAATGAACTTTTGGCACTTAGGCCACTAAGCTTATTTCCCCAGTCCCAAAAAACTGAACTTATACAAATCATGGAAGCTCAGTATAGGAAAGAAGTGGAACCCATAAAGCAGATTCAAGCAGATATCCAAGACAATAAAAATTCCACTTTACACCAATGTGAGGACAGGATCTCAGATATTGAAGACACACTTGCAGTTAGTGACCAGGAAAAGAAAGATTTCTCAAAACTAGCAAGGAACCATGAGAAGTCAATCAAGCAGCTGTTATGAGACAAAGAAGAATAACTTATGATTAATTGGAGTCAATGAACAAGCAGGTAATCCTGCAAATGACATTTTTAAAATGTTCACAGATATCATGACAGAAACTTTCCTGGTAGAGAAAAAGAATTTGATATTCAGATAAATAAGACCTACAGACCTCCAGTTAGCAATGATCAAAAAAAAAATCTACAGCCAGGCATATCATAGTCAAGATTCCAGAAATTCAACACAAGAAAAATTCCTAAAAGCTGTTAGAGAAAAGAAACAAATCACATATAGTGGAAAGCCCAACAGAATTACAACTTACTTCTCAGTACAAACTCTCAAGTCATGGAGGACTTGGAGTGAAGTACTCCAAGTACTAAAGGAAAACAACATTCAACCCAGATTGATGTACCCCACAAAACTATCTTTCAGAATTGATAGAGAAATAAGATACTTCCATAACAAAGAACATTTGAGGAAATTCATGGCCACAAAGTCAGCATTCAACAATGTTCTAAAGGACATTTTAGAAAGAGCTAATAAGGACTACAGCTCCATGAACCCCAACAGAAGAAATCCATCAGGGAAAGCAAACAATTAGAGGGAGGGAAAAAATAGGGGGAACTAACAAGAGGAAAATAATATGACAAGGATAAGTACATCTCAGTTATATGTAGCATAACTAAGTAAATACATTATCAGTTATAAGCATCAATGTTAATGGTCTTAATTCACAAGTCAAAAGACACAGACTAGAAGAATAGATCAAGTAGCAAGATCCAACAATATGTTGCATACAAGAAACACATTCAATTCAAAATGTAATTCACAGATTAAAAATTAAAAGATGGAAAACAATACTCTATGCAACAAGAACCCAGAAAAAATCAGGGGTAGCTATTCTATTTGCAGACAAAGTGAGTTTCAAGCCAAGATTGATTAAAATGATAAAAGAAGTCACTTCATCCTCATAAAGGAAACAATCCAAGAGGATGAGATAACAATATATATGCAACAAATATCAGTGCATCCAACTATATATAACAATTAGTAATGGACATGAAAAATCAAACAAAAATTAAAAAATCAAAAGAAATGTTAGAAGTAAATCAAATTTTTGAACAAATGGACTTAGTAGATGTCTATAGAATGTTCCATCCCACAACATCAGAATACATATTCTTCTCAGCTGCACACAGCACATTCTCCAAAATAGACCATATACTGGCTCAGAGAACATGCTTAAGTAAATGTATAGGAAATAAAATTATCCCATGCATACTACCAGACCACAAATGGAAATCAAATAACACCCTACTGAGCATCCAGTGAGTCACAGATGAAATTAAAGAAGAAACTAGAGTATTTTCTTGTGTGACTGACAATGACAATACAACATACTGGAACTCATGGAGCACAATGAAAGCAGTCTTAAGAGGGAAATTTTTACCAGAAAATGCCCATATCAGGAAAACAGGGCAACTTAATGTTGAACCTCAAGCTTCTAGAAAAATAAGAGCAGGCTAAACCAAAAGCCCATACAAGTGAGGGATTTATAAAGATCAGAGCAGAAATTAACACACTGGAGACTAATAAAACAATACAAAGAGTCAATGACTTAAAGAGTTTGTTCTTTGAAAGATTAAATAAAATTGACAAACACTTGGCCAGCCTTATCAAAAAAAGAAATAGACTCAAATCCACACAATTAGGAATGAAAAGGATGAAATCACAACAGATCCTGCAGAAATCCAGAAAATCATCTATAGCTACTTTGAAAACTTGTATTCTAATAATATGGAAAATACAGAAGAACTAGACAGATTCCTAGACACATATCAATTATCAAAGCTGAATCAAGAAGATATAAAAAATCTTAAGGGGCTACGGATTTAGCTCTGCAGCATAAGTGCCTTCCTTGCAGGCACGTGGTCATGAGTTCAGTCCCCAGTACCGATAAAAGAAAAAAGCAGAAAAATCTTAAATAACCCAGTGTCAACAAATGAAATTGAAGATGTAATTAAAAACCTGTTGATAAAGAAAAGCCCATGCCCTGACAGGTTCATTGCTGAATTCTACAAGACATTTAGAAAAGACCTAACACTACTATTCTGAAACTCTTTAATGAAATAAAGAAAGTAATACTTCCAAATTCATTCCTGGAAGCAAGCATTATTCTGATTCCAAAACCAGAGAAGGACCCAATTAAGAAAGAGAATTATAGTTCAATCTCCCTAATGAACACTGTTGCAAAAATCCTCAATAAGAAACTGGCAAACAGACTGCCGCAAGTCATCAAGAAGACTGTACACCATGACCAAGTAGGATTCATCCCAGAGACAAGGGATGGTTCGACATATATAAATCTATAAATGTAATGCATATCATATTAACAGATCCAAGGATAAAAATCATATTATCATCTCAATAGATGCAGAAAAAGTTTTTGACAAAGTCCAGCACTCATTCATGATTTAAAAAACCTACAAAAAATTGGAATAGATGTCTTTATCTCAATCTGATAAAAGCCATCTACAACAAACCAACATCCAACATCATACTACATGGACAAAAACCAAAAATTTTTTATTCTAAAATCAAGAACAACACAAGAATATCCACTCTTATTCCACATAGTCTTGGAAACTTTAGCCAGAACAATTAGACAAGAGAAAGAAATAAAAGGAATAAATACAGGAAAGAAAGAAGTTAAACTATCATTATTTGCAGATGACATGATACTCTATTTAGAAGACAAAAAAAAAAAAACCTCCAGTAAAATACTTCTAAATTTAATAAACAAATTCAGTAATATAGCTGGTTACAAAGTCAACACTCAAAAATCAATAGCCTTCCTATACATGAATAACAAACTCACTGAGAAAGAAATCAAGGAAACAATACCTTTTACAATAGCATTTTAAAAAATGAAATACCTAGGAACCAACCTAACAAATGATGTAAAAGACCTCTACATTGAAAACTATAGCACTCTAAAAAAGGAAATTGAAAAGAATATTAGAAAATGGAGAGATATATTGGAATACCCAATATAGTGAAAATGGCCACACTTCCAAAGTGGTTATATAGATTCAGTGCAATACCAATCAAAATTCCAATAGCATATCTCACAGAATTAGAGAAAACAATCCTAAAATTCATCTGGAGTCAGAGGAGACCTAGAATAATAAAGATGATCCTGGCAACAAAGACAAGACAGGGGACATCACAATCCCTGACTTAAAATTATACTATAAAGCTACTATGATAAAAGCAGTGTGGTACTGGCAAATAAAACAGACTTAAATATCAATGGGACAGATTACAAGATGTAGAAACAACTCTAGGCACGCTAAGACACCTTATCCTTGACAAAGGTGCCAAACACATTCACTGGAAGAAAGATAGCCTCTTTAATAAATGATGTTAGAAAAACTAGCTCTACACATGCCAAAGATTAAAACTGGACCCATGTCTTTCACCATGCACTGAGCTAAAATCAGAATGGACCAAAGATTTTAATATTAAAGCAAACATTAAATTTGCTGTAAGTTAGAGTAAATAAAATTCTTGAAGACACTGGTGTAGGCAAAGACTTTATGAACAAAACCCCAATTGCACAGGAACTATCACAAAGAATCAACAACTGGCATGTCACCCTACTGAAAAGCTGTAACACAGCAAGACAAACCATCAAGAATGAACAGACAGCACACAACGTGGGAGAAAATGTTTGTTAGATTTTCCTCAGACAAAGGATTACTATTGAGAACATACAAAGAACTTAAAAAAAAATTAGTCCTCCCTGATTTAAAAACCCAATCCAAAAATGGACATCTGAGATGAATACATACTTCTCAGATAAAGAAAGACAAACAGCAAATAAATATGTGAAAAAATATTCAGTATCACTGACCATTTGAAAGATGCAAATTAAAACAATACTGAGATTCCACATCACCCCAGAAAGAATTGTTGGTCTTAAAAAATCAACCAATAGCAAATACTGGAGGGGCTGTGGGGGAAAAGGAGACCTTCTTCACTGTTGGTGGGAATGTAGACTGGTGCAACCACTATGGAAACCAGTGTGGAGAGTCCTCAAAAAACTAGGATTGGAAGTCCCATCTGACCCAGCTATTCCCCTTCTAGGTATCTTCCCTAAAGAATTAAAAACATCATATCATAGTGATATATGTGCACCCCTGGTTATAGCAGAACAGTTTATGATAGCCAGGTCTTGGAAACAACCTAAATGCTCACCGACTGAAGAATGGATAAAAAAGGTGGAATCTGTATACAATGGAGTACTGCTCAGCCATAAAGAAGGATAAACTAGAGACTTTTAGAGGTAAATAGATGCAACTTGAGAACATACTTATTAGTAAAATAAATAAAACACATTTGTAAGCATCATATTGTTTCATTAGGGTGAGGTTAAAGAAAAAGTATATGTATATATGTATGTATATGTATAAAAAATAGTTAAGGTAGTTATATTACTGATTTCCGAGTTCACTGCAGAGAAAGATTTGTGCTGATGTTGTTCAGACAATTGAATGCAGATGTATCGTGCTCTGGGTGAGTGATTTGGGGATGAGAATGTGCAATGCATATATCATTGCTGCCTCCTGATTGACATGTTTTGAAATTCTGTTGTAGTTTTTCTCCTCCCTCCTCTTCCCCCTCCTCCTGTTCCTCCTTCTCTTCCTTTTTTTTCTTTTTATCTTTGAAATAAAGTGAATTTGGAATAAAAAAGACTAACTACTCAAAGACACATTAAAAGCAACATGAGAATATGAAAAATGGATCCAAATGCTGCTAGATTATCAAAGGAGAATGATCTGAATGTAATTGGAATGAATGAAAAATCATAAGACAACCTCAATGGCATTTTTTAAAGATCTATTCCCAGAAATAATGGCAGAATACTTCCCAGACATAGGGGGGAAATGTACACATACATAGATAAAAGTGCCTGCCTGGCAAGCACAATGTCCTGGGTTTGATTCTTGGTACAAAAATAAAAAAGAGTACTTGGCACATAGTTAAGTGAGGCACAGTGTAACCCCAGTAATCACAACCAGAAGAGAATTTTTCACATTACATTCAGAGTAGGACATATTCATCACAGAGTCAAAATCTTAAAAGCTGGTAGTGAAAGACAATGAATCACAAGGGCACCACATTAGAATTACAACAGACTTCTCAACACAAATCTTAAAGGTCTTCAGATCTTAGAATGAGCTATTTCAAGCCCTAAAAAGTAAAGACAGAGAGAGAGAGAGAAGAAAAAAGAACACATAGACTACACAAGAAACACATTTAATTAAAAAAGAAATTCATAGACTAAAAATCAAAGGATGTAAAATGATATTCCATACAACACAAATCTGGAAAAAAAGCAAAGTAGCTATCCTGACTTCATACAAAGTGGATTTCATGCCAAAACTGATTCAAAGAGACAAAAAAGTCACTATATACTGGCTAAAGGAGCAATTCAATGAGAAGAGATAACAGTTATAAACATTAATGCAACAAGACCAATTGATAAAACTGATAGGGCTAAAGTGACTCCATTTTGTTTTTAGACTGCATTTTAGCTTGTAGCTAACCTTTAGATTTGAACTTACTTTGTAAAACCTTTCCCAGTTAACCATAAATCCTACAAAAGGAGGACCACACAGAAACTTCAAACAATGGGCACACTGACCCTTGACTGTATCCTGGTTGACCAATGACCAAATGTTCAGGAAGATCCTGTGACACTCCTGTGAGATCTCAAGTAAGGTGACAGGGGTTGCTATAATAACTGAGGAACTTGTAAATTCCAAGTAAGGTGATAAGGTTGCCATGGTTACTGGAGGGCAATAAAACTTTGAAGAACAAAGACCCAATGTGGATGTGTGTCGTGGTGCTGACCACATCACCCAGCTAACTGAATAAAGCTTGCTTACTCTATACTTGACCTCTATAAATGTGTCTGTCTTTGCCACAACAAAACAAGCACTAACAGCCATGCATGAAAAATTAGATAAACACAAATACAATTATAACAAGGGCCCTTAGTGCACCATTATCACAAAAAGACAGATCAACTAGACAAAAAAAAAAATCATAGAAACATCAGAGTTTAACTAAACCCTCAAACAAGTGAATATAATAGATATCTATATCTGTGGAGTTCCATCAGACAGCAACATGCTACACATTCTTCTCAGCAACACATAAGACTTTCTCCAAAATAGACCACATAACAGCTCATAAAGTATGGTTAAATAAATGCAAGTAAATCAAAATTATCCCATGTATATTGTCAAATCATACTGCAATGAATCTAGAGATCAGTGGCAAAAGAAACCACAGAAACTATGCAAATACATGGAAATTGGATAACACTCTTTTCAATAATCTATGGATCACAGATGAAATTAAAGAAGAAATTAGACCATTTCAACAATGAAACAATGATTGCAGTAAGACATACTAGAACCAATGGGACACAATAAAAGCATTCTTAAGAGGAACATTTATAACAGTGAATTTCTACATAAGAAAAAACTAGCAAATAATCTAATAGTGCAACTCAAGGCCCTAGAAAAACAAGAATCTAAATTCAAAATTAGTACAAGGAAGGAAATTATAAAGATCAGAGCAGAGTCGGGCATGGTCACTCACACCTGTAATCCCAGCACTTGGGAGGCAGGAGGATCATTGTGAGTTGGAGACTAGCCTGGACTACAAAGTAAACTCAAGGCCTGCCTGAACTGCATAGTTATGTCCCTCTTAAGAATGCATTTACTCTGAATAAAACATTTGACCAATCAGAGAAGTCAAGGAAAGCTTTCCTGGGGAAAGGAAGATAGATTTGCCTTTAGTGATGGGTGGGACAACTTGTTGAATAAAATGATACACTGTCTTAATTTGAATTGAAAGGCAAAAGCAAGAAAAGAGTTTACGTTGAGGGAGTGAGATGTCTGAGATTTTGGAAGGGAGTGAATGTCAGGTTATCACAAGTTCCAAAGTAGTGTGGTCCTTCACAAATAATATGTTACCCACATTTTTCTTTTCCTTCCTTTTTTTAAAACCGTATGGGGATTTGAACCCTAGGTCTTTACACTGAGTTATATCGCCAGCCCTTTTATTTTTTTATTTTAAGTCAACATCTCACTAAGTCACTAAATTGCCCAGACTGGGCTTGAATTTGTGATTGTTCTGCCTCAGCCTCCCAAAGCACTAGGATTATGGGTATGTAGCACCATGCCCATCCAATCATTTTGTTTGTTTTCTAGTATCTACATTAAAAAAAGAAAAAGAACAGATCAAATTAATTTAAAAAACAATAGTAATACATACTTTCATATTATATATGCATGTACATATGTCCAAAGTATTGTTATTTCAAAATGTGGCTAATTTTTTTCCAATTTTTGTAGGATTTTTTTATTTAAAGAAAAAAAATGAAACAGAGAGATGGTAGAAATAATACATAATTTCAAAAAAAAAAACAAAGCCAGTAAGAAATCACTAGTTGATAATTACATATTTTCCTCCTAGAAGTAGTTGTTCAAGTTACAAAAGTAAAGCATACAAAGTGGACATTCAAACAGTGAGACTGCAATCAGTTCTGTTCATCTAGCCAACAAAAACTTAGTTATATGGCCATCAATCCTACATACCCAAACATACGTGCAGTTATATCCTTTAGAATACTTTCTTTTTCTCTTTTTTTTACAATAACTATAATCAATTCTCTTAAACTGTTTAGAAGTTCTACACATGTATAAGTCTCTACATGTTTACCTAGCCTTTCTGTATTAGAGGGAAAAACAAACCAAAACAAGTCAACAATACAAATTCCTAGAGAAACACGAAATGAAAAGGACAAATAAAACCACAATACTAGGTGATCTATGGTAGTTACTATGATGTCTCTTGTTTTCAATAAAATTGTCTATATCATCAGACATAGTATAATTAAACATAGCAGTACAAAGCACTATTAATAAAAACCAAACCTTGGAGACATTATAGGACTTCAAAGGCAGTTAATAATCAAACCAGAATGGGTATCCTATTGAATCTTTCATCTTCAGAGTAGTTGCCTCTACTCTCAGACTTGATGCTATCAAGCATACCAGATTCAAATAAAATCAGTCAAGACAAAACAGCAATATAGCAAATCTTCTCTGCCTCGTCTCTGCTGTGTTGTTTTTCTGTCATTGTTGTTTACATTTCTCCTTCATTCCACTGTCTTCCCCTTTCACTGAGGCCTTTCTGCCATTGTTCCTGGAATCCTAGTGATTTTCTTCTCTCTCTCTAGAATGTCTTTCAGCATTCTTCACAGGGTTTTATTGGTGGTCATGAACTCCCCCAGTTCCTCTTTTTTGTGGAAATATCTTGTCTCTCCATTAATTTTCAGAGATAGTTTTGCAGGGTACATCATTCTGGATTGGAGGTTATTTTCTTTCAGGGCTTGGAATATTTCGTTCCAAGCTCTTCTTGATTTGATGGTTTGCATTGAGAAGTCTGCTGTGATTTTGATGAGTTTTCCTTTATAGGTAATCTGTTTCTTTTCTCTGACTGCTTTTAATATTCTGTTCTTGTGGTGGATTTCTGGGACTCTGATTATTATATGTCTGAGTGTAGATCTGTTTTGGTTGTAGCTGGCTGGAGTTCTGTATGCCTTATATATCTGAACATCACTTCCTATGCTTGGGAAGTTTTCCTTAATTATTTCTGTGAATAGCCTTTTTATTTCATTTGTATTTGTCCCTGCTTCTTTGTTCACATTTTTTATTCTTAAGTTATAAATCCTCTTGTTGTCTTCTAGCCTTTGTATCGTTTTCCCAAAGCCAATGAAAGCCATGTAGGTACAATGTGGGTTACAGCAATGATCAACCAGTAAGATTGCAAGGACAGCTGCTTAGGTAATATTGACCTGGGGAAGCAGGTCACATAGCAAGTGGGCACAGGATGATCAAAGAGCTTGTCAGGTAGGTGGTAGGCTGGATACCTCACTTGTGCTCTGAGGGCTAATGTCTATCTAGATGCCAAGGATTGTCACTTATCTCACCCAGTGGGAAGCAGGTAGGCCTGGTCCTTTCGCTTTTATCTTGAGGCCTGACCTCTGACTGATACATGGTATCTGCCACAGTCTTCATGTGCTTTCTCCTCTCATCTTTACTGTCTCTCTGGGAGGCCCGGCCAGCCCATCATCTGACTGCCTGTCATACTCCTATTGAAGTCTTCTCCCTCCACTTGGGAGGGTAAGAAAGGCCACACAGCCTCAGCTCTCCCTTCTCCTGGGACCCCCTTTCTATAAGCACTGGAGTCAGACTGGAGGGACTGCTTTTACCACACAGCTCCTGCTGCTGTCTGCCAGCAACCTAGGGCAATATTACCCCAGGACTGGATGGCCAGTTCTCTTTAAAACTTCCCTGTCTTGATTCTGTTTTGCCTCAGGTTTTGACATTAGTTCTTGATTCTGTTTGAACAGGAAAAGTCACTTTCACCATCTTGTTGGAGATGCATGGCTGGTAAACCTGTGACAAATGACACAAAGATCTCTAAAGACAATGGAGAAGAGACTCTCATCTGTCTTCATTAAGACTCAGTTAGCAGTCTGAGGTGAGGCTCAGGGGAAGCGCCGCCTGGCACAAGGCCCTGGGTTCCATGGTAAGCACAGGAAAAGCAAGCAAGCAAACAAAGGCCAACTATTAAACCAGCTGTTAAGATTTTTCCAAGGCCACTATGCACAGGAGAAAATCATTGTACAGTTACATCTTCAAACACCCTTTGAGTGCCGAATGTCTCCAAAGTAACCAGGTGAAATACCTGAAGGGCCAAATGTCATCTGCAGAGAAAGGAGCACAAGAAAACAGAAATTATCCCAGGAAAAAGGAAGAGAGCGAGATTCCCTGAAACAAACCAACCTAACATCTGTCATCAGTCTCTCAGAGAAGTAGGGCATCAGGCAGAAGGTGGGACTCACGCACAGAGGCCCTCCATGGTCCCGGAAGACTGAGCCCAAACCCTATTTTATGATGATTTGACGTGTCAGGCTGAATGCAGCAACAGTCAGCCCAGCAGGCCCACCCACCCTTGTTTCCAATATGGACTTGCACTGGGCTACATCCCTAGTCCCTCCTTTTTTTTTTTTTTTTTTTCCTTTGAGACAGGATTTTGCTAAATTCTCCAAGTTGCACTCAAACTTGTGATCCTCCTGCCTCCGCCTCCCAGAGTGCTGTGATAGGCATGTGCCACCACACTCAGCTTGGATCCTTTCTGAGAGGTAGTTGTTTTATCATTTTTTGTTTCTCAACATGTCATAGCACCACCTGTCTAGTAGTTGTCAAACTGGATTGGGTACCCTTGGGAAAAGCTACAGAATTTCTATGTTGTGCATTATCATTTCTTCCTTCCTTCCTTTCTTTTTTTTTTTTTTTTTTCCAGTGCTGCAGATCAAACTCAGGTTCTTGTGCATGCAAGGCAAGAACTCCACCACTGAGCCGCATCCCCAGCCCTCCACACTGTGCTTTAGCCTAAGTAACAGTAAAGGACGAATCTCTCTCTTTTTTTTTTTTTTTTGGTACCAGGGATCAAACTCACAACCTCATCCTTGCCAGGCAGGTGCTTATGCCGCTGAGCTATATCCCCAGCCCCCTTAAGGATGGATTTCTAAGACTCAGCATCTGCTTTCATTTTTATAAAATTGACCCACCTGGGAATGCTTCTATGATCTGCTAGTATGCTAATCACTGTTCTCCCGAAACACAGAATAAGACTTACCTCTCGCCCACCCCTACACGTGCATGCTAACACAGAACAAAGGCACTATTCAGCCTTCTTTCATCCAGATGCCCAGCTGGCCACTGATGCTCTAATTAGCTATTTCTCTACAGCAGCACTGTGCGTCATCTCTGAACTTGATAGCTGAAACCAGCCTTGAGCACAGGCTCCTCAGCATCCCTGGCTCATTCCCAGTGGATGGTGCTTCCCCACCAGGCTGGCCCATCAGGATATGTGAGGGACCCACAGGGAAAGTGAAAGAAGTTTCCAGTACGGTTTACCTCTTTCCAGCGCCATAATTGAGTAAGGTCATCTGAGAGGTTATGCTAGCTGAAGAATCAGTAAAAAAACTGACCCTGGGATTGGTCAAGGGAGAATTAGATTCCAAATAACACATCAAAATCCCACTGCCCTGCTGTTGGCCAAAGCTCAACAACAATGATTTCCTCAAAGACAAGGTTTCTCAGCCAAGCTGTGAATGGACCATGCATTCCCAGTAATGGCCTTTGCTCTAAAACACTTCAGCATCAAGCCTAATAAACTGAGAGTCTGCACAGATTCAGAAAACACCCAAACATGTGTGACTTGTGCTCACTCAGAAATAACAGATGTGCGACACACACGAGATGCCCGTGGTGATTATGAGTGGATCATGATGCATTAAAGATATTCTACAAGGACAGGGAAGGGAAGAATAAAAGCAAAAGCCATCTGTGTGAGTTCCACTTCCTTTTCTGCTCTGCCCTTTCCCTCTATTAAGCATTTTAACTTCTTCATCTACACTGCAATTCGACTCTCTGGTGTTTACACTTCCCCTTCTTAAAAGGACCAGTGAGAATTTGATGTCTGGCCCATCCTCGGCCTTCTAATATCTGCGGTCTCTGTTTCCCTTTTCTAGTGCTGCTACCTGCTCATTTCCCTTTCAAGTCATCCTCGGGTTAAAATCAAATTTCCCACCTTAGAAGATATAATGGGCTTGATACATTCCCCCAACTTGAAAGTAAAAACCCACCATGACATTAATAGCAAATTTCCTAACCAACCAGAATAAGCTATGTACCTGTGTTTAACACATGATGCTTGTGTCCATCGTGGGGAATTGGTGTGTGCCCATGGCACATCTTCATTCTTTTCATCCCCTTCTCCTCTCCTTCTGCCCTCCCTCCCTCTCTTGATGCCTTACCCATTTGCCAAAGATCTATCTCCCTGTTTCCCATTATCTATCTTCTATTTTGCTATTTATTCATACTTTGGGTTTGTCATATAAAAGAAACCTTTTGCTATTTGAGCTTAGGTGTCTGATTTATTTCACTTAAGCTTATGGTCTCAAAGTGTACCCATTTTCCTACAAATGACTCAAGTTTATTCTTCTTTAACGTAGGGCAGTGTGCTTCATTGTGTATAAATACCACATTTTCCATATCCATTCTTCTGGTGCTGGACATCCAGGCCACTTTCAAGATTTAATAATTAAGAGTTGTACTGCTATAAACATAAGTATACAAGTATCAAATATGATAACTAACTATTTCAGGAATATATCCAGAAGACAAATAGCTGGGTCAAATGGAATTTCTGTTTTTAGCTTTTAAAGGAATCTCTACACTGATTTCCATAGTGGTTATACTAGTTTACATTCTCACCAACAATGTAGGTTGTCCCTTTTTCTCCCTGCAGCCTCATCAGCATTTGTTGTTATTTGATTTCTTGATGATAGTCATTCTCTCTATTAGAATAAAATCTCAGTGTTGTCTTAATTTGCATTTGGCAAATTCCCAGTAACGGTGAGCATTTTTCTATATATTTAGCATACATTTATACTTCTTCTGAGATGTGTCTATTCATTTCAGTTGCTCAGTTTTTGGTTAGATCTTTTATTTTAGGAGGTCTAATTTTGCAGTTCTTTATGTATTCTAAATATTAGTTCTCTACCTGAGGAACAGCTAGAAAACTTTTTCTCATTCTGTAGGTTCTTTTTTAGTCTTTTTTTTTTTTTTTTTTGTACCAGGGATCAAACTCAACCTCGCACTTGCCAGGCAGGCACTTAAGCCACTGAGCTTAATCCCAGGTCCTTTTTATTTTTAGTCTTTTTTTTTTTTTTTTAGGTTCTTTTTGTTCTATTGGTGATGTCCTTTGCTGTGCAGAAACTTTTTTTAAAAAAATCTGATATGCTCTCATTTGTTGATTCTTGATGTTATTTCTTGTACAGTCCAGGATCGTAATGAACCTGCTTTGTTCTTGTGTCTCAGTAGAGATTTCACTATTCTGGATCTCTTCTGCTTTTATACGAATTTAGGGTTGCTTTTCCTAGGTCGTTGTTGTTGTTTTGCTTTTCCTAGTTTATGAGGAACACTGTTCATATTTTGGTGGGATTGCATTAAATCTATGTATCAGTTTTGCAAGTGTGACCATTTTTACAGTATTGATCTGCCTATCCAAGACAGGGATATCTTTCCATTTTTCAATGTCCTCTATGATCGCCTTTTTCAGAGTATTATAGTTTTATTCCAGAGGCCTTTAACTTTCCTCTTTAGGTTAACTTCTAAGTATTTAATTTTTCTTGAAGCTATTACAAGAGATTTTTTTTTAAATTTCCTTCTTAGTGGTTTCACTGTTGGTGTACAGGAATGTCATGTATTTTTTGGGTGTTGATTTTGTACCCTGAAACCTTATGAATTTATTAGTCCTAGTAGTCTTTTGGTGGAATTTTTTGAGTCTTCTATGTAAAGGGTCATGTCATCTGCAAATAAGGATATGTCTTTCTATTACTTGATTGCTCTGGTTGAAGTTTCTAATACCGTTTTCAACAACAGTAGTGACAGCAAACATCCATATCTTGGTCTTGATTTTAGAGGAAACACTTTCTGTTTTTTCTTATTTAATATGATGTTGACAGTAAGTTTTCCATAAGTGTTTTTTGTCAAATCAACATGAGGCTGTTCTTTGCCTATTTTCTTCAATTATTTTTATCACAAAAGCATGTTGGAGTGAGCCAGCGGAGGCCTTGCTGGCTGGGGGAGAATTAGAGTGAAAGCCAAGCCTGCCCGCCCTCCTCACTGTGAGCCTGCAGACATGGGGCCAGGAAAAAACAACCCCCACCCACCCACCCAAGCAACAAGCTGATTCAGAGGAATGCAGACTGAGATGATGGCAACAGAAGTAAAGAAACAACCTAAAGCTTGTATTGTTGGATTGACTTTGCAGGCCAAAAGCTGGTGGTCTGAGTCACGGGTCTGAGGATAACAGTATACAATAGAGTAACTATGATAGATTCCCTACTGCCTTAGTTTTGAAATCCAATATTGGGTTCTCACTGTTTTTGTTTTGTTTCATTTTATTGTTCTGTTTTATTCCCTTTAAAATAAAAATTCAAAAAATAAACAGCCCCTAATTAAGCCCTTCTGAGACCCCACTGATCTTATTGAGCCCCTATTGATCTCAGATGTTTGTTATTAATTAGCTTTTCCTGTAATACAAAACACACACACACACACACACACACACACACACACACACAGAGTTTATAGCAGCATTCATTGATTGCTGCTAATTCTCAGTTGCTGAGTTTCAATTTGTCCTGGAGTCAGCTGGGTGAATTTTCTGTCTGTCACACATCTAGTTCTTGGTACTGCCCACCACCCAGGGGACTTCAGTTCATAGACTCATTCTCTGCAGGCCTTGAAGGAGTGCTCTTGTGAGGTAGTCTCAGGTATCAATCTGAAAGAAAGAGCAGAAGCCACCGGAGCTCTGGAGGGTGAAATGCACATATCACTTCCACAATGCATTGGCCAAAGCAAGTCACAAGACTGGCCAAAGAATCAGGAGGTAGGTAGAGATGCCACTTCTCTTCAGGAAGAATTACAAAGAGACCATATCTCTGTTTAATCTTCCACAATTTCTAACACAAATCTACTGCCTGCCTTAATAATATTCTTTATTTTAAAAATAAGCAGGGTTTATTTCATCAGATCCAACATAGGAACATACAGTGTATTTAGATGTCACATCTTCTTAGTCTCCTTCAATCTAAAACAATTTCCTGGCTTTTCTTCATCTTTCATGACATTGGCAGTTTTTGAGTTGATATTTTGGAATTCACTGAACGTCCTTCTGATGGACTGGAACCCACACAAGACCGGACCAGACATTCTGCCGCCAGAGAGAAGCTTTATTGGGCAGAGGGCAGACTGCCTTATGGACTAAGACAGCCACTGTTTGGCTTGGGGCAAGGGTTTTTAAGGGTTGTTCTGGTGGGGGGTGGGGTCTCTGCAGGTGAGCCGGTGCGAGCAGCAGAGTGTGACACAGTCATCACCAGGCACCCTCCTGGGCAGGGTTGACTTGCGATTAGAACAGTTCTGGGAAGTTTCTTTTCTTGCAACCTAAGCATGAATGGCTTGGGGGACAGGCTGACCCTTTACCTTCAATTTGTGTTTTCCTGATATTTCCTTATGATTTGATTCAGGTTGTGCAGTTTGACATAAACTCTACATGGGAGGCATCAGGATCTTGTCTATATCAGGAGGAAATGGTGTCGGTCTATCCTACTAACCATAGCACTAACTCTAATCAATTGATGTCTCTCCCATAAAATTACTATTTTTCTTTTGTAACTAATTAGCAATTTGAGTATTGATGTATCCTTTGTTGTTAAACATTCACTGACTTATTTTAGTATTAATTTTTTTGTCAGCATCAGATTTATGTGTTTATTTTTAAGTCTTTTTTTTTTTTTTTTTTGGTACCAGGCATCAAACTCATGACCTAGTGCTTAACAGGCAGGTGCTTATGCCACTGAGCTAAATCCCCAGCTATTTTTAAGTCTTTATCAAGTTATCATAAACACAGACCAACAGCCAGACTAATGGACCAAAAACAAAACACATAAAGAAGTAATACTAAATCCATGGTAGATTATAATTACTTTTCTCTCCTTCTCTCTTTTTTTCTATTATCTGTCTTTAATTTGCAGTTATTTATATATTGGGTTTCTTATATAAGAGGAGCCATGCAATATTTAAGCTTGTATGTCTGGTATTCTTTATATTATACTGTCAAGGTGCATTCCTTTTCTTAAAAATGACCAAGTTTATCCTTCTTTATAGCAGAGTAGTACTTCACTATATACTTATACTATGTTTTCTTTACCCATTCATTTGTTGATGGACATATAGGCTGCATCTGAGATTTACCTATTATAAGTTATGCTGCTATAAACATAGATATGCAGGTATCATTGTAACCTGATACCTTTGGAAGGGGAATAGCTGGGTTGAATGGAATTTCTATTTTTAGTTTTCTGAGGAATCTTCAATAGTGGTTTATATTTCCACCTATAATGAAATGTTCCTTTTTCCTTGCTGCGTTTCCAGCATTTGTTATTATTTGATTTCTTAATGATAGTCATTCTTTCTGGGGTGTCATAGTGTTGTTTTAATTTACACTTTTCACATAGTCAGTGTTGTGATTCATGTCTAGATGAGCCCCCAAAGCCACATGAAGTCATAGATGGGGCTTTTCAGAAGTTGCTGAATCTACAGTGTGTGATGCTGGGATTAAGGGTGTGTGTTTACTAAATTAGTCCACTGATTGGTTTGGCATAGTTCTGGGTGTGGACAATGGGAAGGCCCACATTGGGTGTGAGAGCTACCCACAGTAATGGTGCATAGTCTGGATAGAATATAAAGGACAGAGAGAGGGCTGCTGTGGTCACTGCTTTGCTACTTCACTGTTTTGCTGCCTTCTGCCCACCATGGACTGTTTCTCCTCTGTGATGCCCCTCTACCATACCATCCTGCCTTGAAGCCAACTGAGTATGGACTGAAACATCGACAATCTGTGTACTACAATAAACCTTCCCTCCTTTAACTCTGGGTATTCAGTATTTTCTCTTAGTGCAAAGGCAAAAAGAAATATCACCCAGGATTTGGGGGCAGATTTATTTACATTGATGGATATAATAGGGATTCAATCACCAAAATATCAGGCTGAAAGCTCGGGGATGGAAGCTTTTATGGGGTTGCAAAGGGGAAGTACAGAGGCAAAAGGCTTTTCAATTGAGTATCTTACAATGTGCACCAGAGTGATCAGCCCTGTGTTACAGTGACCATCTGTTTCTGGGGAACAAAAGTAACAGTAACTGCAACGGGAACTAAAGTAAACTGGAGGCTACCTGGGCAACAAGGGGAGCAATTTTTTGCTACATTTGCAGTGAGAAAAGTAACTAAGACAGTCAGCAATACTGAACTTTTTTGTTTTATATACTTACTGGCCATTTGTACTTCTTCATCTGAGAAGTATCTAGTCATTTCAGATGCCCATTTTTTAAATTGGGTCTTTAAATTTGGAGAGTGTGTGAGTTTTTATATAATCTAGATACTGGTCCTCTGACTGATGAGTAGCTGGCAAAAATTTTTTTCCCATTCTGCAGGTTGTCTCTTGACTCGGTTGTTTCCTTTGCTGTGCAGAAGCTTTTAATTTGATGTGGTGCCATTTATTGATTCTTAGCATTATTTCTTATACAGTCATGGTTTTGTTCAGAAAGTCTTTGCCTATAACTATTTCTTCAGAAGTTTTACTGATTTTATCTTCCAGCAGATTGTTTCTGTTTTAATATTTAGACCTCTGATCCATTTTTATTGTAGTTTACTGAATGGTGAGCAATAAGGGTCTAAGTTTGATCTTCAGCATATGAATAACCAGTTTTCCCAGTGTCACTTTTTAAAGATGCTATCTTTTCTCCAACAAAAATATTTGGACCCTTTGTTAAAGATAATGTAGCTAATATGCCTGGGGTTGTTTGTATATCCTCTGTTCTATTCCATTGATCCACAAATCTGGTGTCTTTGTTTGTTTGTTTGTTTGGGTTTGTGTATGTATATTTTGTTTTGTTTTTGTTTTTTGCCAATGCCATGCTGTTTTTTCACCATAGCTTTGCAGTATAACTTGAAGTCTGAGATTGTTATGCCCCCTGCCTAAGTAACACATACACTGAGACCTGAAAAATAGGAAGTTGTTGTTTACACAGCAAGCTTTCCAGAGCAGACAGCCTGTGCTGAGGTATGGAGGGGGAAAGTATAATTCTTTTTTCTTTTTTTCTTTTTTTTTTTTCCTGTCTTTTTGAGACAAAAAATAAAAAATAAAAAAACTCTGGAGTTTAGGCTGACCTTGAGCTCACTTTGTAGCCAGGCTGGCCTCAAACTTTTAAGGATCCTCCTGCCTCAGCCTCCTAAGTGCTGGGATTATAGGCATATGCCACCATGCCCAGCTACAAGACATTTTTTAAGAACTCAAAGTCAATGAGCCTAGAGGGCAAACCAGTAGGAGTACTACGACAGCCTTTGATGTGCTGTGTGCAGGCATCATTCATGACAGGAGCACCTGGTGAACGGGATCAACAAGGTCCTTGCCTCAAGAGGCTGACATTTGGAAAAAGGACAGGCTCATTCAATGTATAATTGTGTGGATGCACATTACATGTAAATAAATGTCATTATGGACTGTGGTAAACACCAAGGAAAAAAATAATTTTTTCTATGACACAAAGCAACTTGAGGCCCTTTTAGATGACATGGTTGGAGAAGGGTTTTGAAAAAGTGACATTTAATCTGTGAACTGAAGTTCTCTGAAGAAACTGCATCTGTTTGAAAGACCCTGTAACTACTTGAGCTTGACAGAGAACATTGTGGCTGTGGAGGAAAGGAGTAGAGGTCCTGGGCTGCAAATATCATAAACTACCTTAGCCCTTTAAGAGCTTTTTACCTTAACTCTTGTACCAGATTTAACTCTCTTCATATAAACTACTGCAGCTATCTCACTAAGCTTAACAGACCTCCAGCCTCACCAGGCCTAAACCCAGAATGACTGTGAGATAAAACATGTTACAAGGATCCTTTGTAATCCCCAAGGTCAAGCAATAATTGAGCACATTCATCTTAAATTCAAAATTAACTAGCTAAACAAAAGAAAGGGGGAATACTGGGTCAAAATTCTCAGATGCATTTAGATTTTTCTACATATGTTTTAACCTTTCTGGATCTTACTTGTTGTAACCACTAAATAGGTGTTTGGAATGGTCCAGCATCACTTTTAAATGGAGGCTAAGGACATGCTTATATTTTCATAGATAACTGAGCAATATTAGGACAATTTGAGATGTTCTGTGGCCAGAATCCACCACTTGTGCAACACATCAAATACTCCACTGAGACCTCAAACAGTATACCCACCAGTGCACCCGCCATGGTCCTGGCCTGCAGCAGACTATTTGTGAGGCTCTCCGCCTAGTTAATCACCAGGATTGATTCAATCACCGGAGAACATTTTCCTTGCAATGCTTGCTCTCCTGGCAGCTATGGTATGTATTCCTGTGGTTCAAGGAGAAAAGCATTGGGTCTACACACCTAG
Source organism: Hydrochoerus hydrochaeris (assembly GCA_004027455.1). NCBI lineage: Eukaryota > Metazoa > Chordata > Mammalia > Rodentia > Hydrochaeridae > Hydrochoerus > Hydrochoerus hydrochaeris. The sequence goes on from PVLA01004888.1 coordinate 22,036, forward strand.
TCTACCCTTACTTAGACAGATAGGCAGGCCCCCAGAGATTTTCTATTCTATAGAGTTATAACCTTACATATCCATTTTGCTCAGCATACAAATTTTAATGCATTTACAAGAACAGACTGTGTCAACTTGAGAAGTTTAGAAATTTAACTAAGAGACTCAGCAGGGAGCCAGGATCCTTACTTTGTAAATATCCTCAACCTGTGCTGGAGGAGGGCACAAGATGCTGTGTTTGCCACACTCACCCCAAGGGCAGAACCTGCTTGCAACACAAGGAAAGAAAAGAGGCTTGTTCTCCCTCTTTTTGCTCTTGTTGCTTTGCAGCCTTCTGCCATCTGGAAGTGTTGCCCTGTGCCATGCCACTCTGCCATGGAACCAGCTGATTATAGATTGGAGCCCCCACAAACTGTAAGCTAAATAAAACTTTCCTTCCTTAATTTTGGGTGTCAGATATTTTGTGTTAGCAATGCGAGAAAAGTAACTAAGACACAAACTAAGAGTAACATTGCCTCTCATATTGTATATTCACCTTTATATGTAGCCCATCTGCAGCAAGATTCTAATTCTTGTAAGTCAGCTGTGAATCAGGCCTGGAAAGTACAACTGTCAAAAGGATAATTTGCTTTATTAACATTTAATTCTGTCCCTCAGATGGTAACCTTCTAAGAGATTTTAATTTGTATTCCCAAGGTTCATGCCCCTCATTTTGAGAATTTGGAGCCTTGGCAGATTTGCAGAGATCCAGATCATGGATAGTCTACAGACAAATTAATTATTCCTTTGTAGACCCCCCGACACACATGAGAATTTCTTCTAGGAATAGATTGAGATTAGTACAAGGCTTCCCCCTCGGGCTCTCCCAGTTGTACCATTACCTCAGAAACCTTGTCCAGTGTTATATGGTCAGGTCATAGCCTCAGTCTTACTATTTCCAGGTTTGTGGTCAGTGACAAAATTGGACTCATCCTGATTGACGTGTTTTGAAATTTTGTTTTAGTTTTTCTTTCTTTCTTTTCTTTTCTTTTCTTTTCTTTTCTTTTCCTCCTTGAAATAAAATGGATTTGGAAAAATAAAACTAGGCCCAAATCATATATTTAGCCCTACCTTTTTTCATGCTGGATGGTTGCAGAGTGGGAATCTGCAACTGGAAAATGAAGGAAAAGTAAAAGCAATATTACAAAACTATAGATATGCAAAAGTAAACACATGTGTTTATGATCCTCATGTGCTAGTAGTAGGGAAGATAGAATGGCAGCAAAATACGTTCTCAAGTACTAATTGTTATCTAACCCTTATGCCTGAACATCTTTCTAATGACTTCAAAGTAACAATCATGGGTAGGAAGCCTGGAGTCTGGCTACTGGTGAATTTGAGAGAGACTTAGTATCACTCCTCTACTTCCCTCCTGATGCCAAATTTAATTAAGAGATTTACCAACCAAGCCAGGAGGATGACTGAATTAATTATTGCAGGTATAGTCTCTCTGGCACTCTTGATAGCCAGGACAGCCATTGGCTCTGTGGCACTGGCCCAATCAATGCAGACTGCCTATTTCATAGATAATTGGACAGAATCTGCTGATGAGAGCTGGAAAATTCAACAAGAAATTATGCAAAATTGTAAACCCAAGTAAGTTTTCTAGAAACCCTCATCCTTTGAATGAGAGGTCACAAGCCCCAGAGCTCCAACCATGGAGCAGCACAGAAAAGCAATTTGCCCACCTTCCTGGTAAGCTGCCCACGCCTGAGCTGGGAGGAAACCAGCAGCTCCAGAAATCTGACTATGAAGGGACTCAGGGTGCAGCACACAAAGGCAGTCTGCCCACCCTCTCAGTAGGGGCCTCTGGCCTGAGCTGGGAGGAGAATGAGCAGCCTCAGAGCTCCGACCATGGAGGGACTCAAGGCGCAGCACAAAAAAGGCAATTTGCCCACCCCATCAGTAAGCACCCCTGGCATGAGGCAGGAGAAGAGTCACTCAGCAGCTCCTGGTGAGCAGGCTAAGAATTAACCCACCATCACCACCCCCATTAGCAAGTGAGAGCCAGAGATCTAGACATCTCTTGAGAGGTTGACCATATGCAATGTAGTAAATAGGGGAGATTTCCTTCTATCATCTCTCTGAAGGCAAATATTGTTATCACTGTTTTGCTTTGTTCTGATTAATGATATTACTCTATTCAATGTTCTGTTTTGATAAGTTCTAGAATGTCCTGTATTTCCTTTGATTTGGCTATACCTGATTGAAAGAACAACTGTTGTGAAGATAATGGGATATACTATGGTACCTATTACTGTTATGCCAGTAACCTGTTGAGGGTTTCTGTACCAATTTCACTGCACTTTCGCTGTTGGCTTTGTTCCGTCTTGTTCTGTTGTATTTTGCCAATAATAAAAAATTAAAATAAATAAAAAGTAAATAACAACAAAACAGATCAGTAAGGTATTAAGCAAGCTGAAACACAATATAATTAAACAGATAATGGACTTGAAAAGCAAAAGGAGGGAAAGAAAGCAGTCTAAGGGATATAACTGCATGTATGTTTAAGTGTGTAGGATGGATGACTATGTTGCTGGGTTTTTGTTGGATCATTGAATGGAACTGTTTGCAGCCTCACTGTTGAAATGTACACCTTGTATGCTTTAATTTTGTAACTTGAACAAATATATCTAGAAGACAATATGTAATTTATCAACTAATGATTTCTTACTATTTATTTTTTCTTTTCCTTTGAAATTCTGTATTGTTTCTTCCCATTTTTTCTGCTTTGCTTTCTTTTCCTCTTTAAATAAAATTAATAAAAATTTAAAAAAAGAATGAGAGCTCATACTGAAAGTTTGCAATTGCAGCAGGGGTTAAAATATAACTAAATGTAACTAGAATCAGAATTTTTTTATCACTCTTTACCATATAATAAAGGTCAATACCTCTGGGAGATGATCATAAGACACATACAAAGAGCAATCTACCAAGACATTACTATGGATATAGATATTCTTCGGTGAGAAGTGCTCTCCATGATGCTACAGACAGCCACCTTTGATTCTCTCTCTCTCTCTCTCTCTCTCTCTCTCCCCACACCCCCAGGGATGGAACCAGTGACCTCATGCTTGCCAGGCAGGCACTTATGCCACTGAGCTAAACCTCTGGCCCACCTTTGATTCTCAAATTAAGGATTGGAGTAAATTGGCTGATGCTATAAAGCAATTAAACCTATTTGCTTATCTCAAGGTACATTTCTGGCTTTATATTGGAATTGGTGTACTCATCCTTCTTTTTATATTTCTTCTTAAAGTATGTCATGGAAGAATTGCATCCCAGTGATATTTAGAGGCCCTGTAGCCATAGCTAACTTTGCTCCAACTCCAAAGAATCAGAATTCAGATAAAATTATAACAAGTTTACTGTTCCCCTTACAATGTAATGTCATTGACCTTCTCTTCTGGGTGTTTGATGACTAAGGTTTGGAGACCAAAACCTAGAAAGATAGATAGGCTGAGAGGACAGCCAGTATTTTGGCCCTGGCTTTCTGAGGTCAGTGAGAACCCAGGACATGAGGGAACTTTTTTTGTGATATCTCACAACTCTGGTGAGTTACACAACCTCCTGACCCAGAAGATTGTTGAGCTCCAAGGATGGAAACACAACAATATGCCAACCGAGGGTCACTAGAGAAAAATCCCCCAAGCTTTCACAAGAAGCAACTTAATCAAGCAAAGGTCCTGACTCATCCAGATGGCTGACACTGACAGAAGAACTGAGAGGAGCAATACATGCTTCCAAGGTAAATCCCGAGGAGACTTAACTGACCTTGATAGATAGCAAGAGATTAATTTTTATTAATACAAGTTTCAATCTAACTGTCTTAAACATCCAGCAGAAAATTATAATCAAAATTAAAGATATTTGACTCCTTCTACTGGAACCCACCAGATCAACCTTGTGAAGAGTTCATAACTGGCAAACTTCAACAGGACTTCTGAGGCCCATTCGATTAGCTCTCTAGAGGGGATCCCTAACTGTGGTCTCCCTCTACATCAACCTTTCTCAGCTTGAAACAGTTAAGATGGAAACTATGCCTAGTCTCCCCTAACCACAGTTTGGGATAGCTCTTCAGAGGAAAAAATAGTATAGACAGCTAAATTAGCTACAAATGTTATAGGCAGTTAGACAAGGGAAGGCCTTCAGCACACACACACACACACAAATTAATTATGGCTTAATACACATTCACCAAAGTCAGGCAATAAGAAAAATAACATCTCAATCTATTAAAAATCAATTAAATAAACAAAAAGGGAGGATATGGTTATCTCCAAAATATAAGTAGACCTCAATACTTTTTTGAAAACTTTTTTAAAACATGGCTAAGTGCAGTTAATAACACTAGATCTGGACCAAGGCTATGCTTGTGTGTTAACAAACAATGAAACACCATTATGTCCACCCTCAGGGAGCATGTGACCATACAAAGAGGCTATACCAGCACTGTGGTATAGCCTATTCCTGTCCTGCCCTCCCTTACAAGCGTTCTCAAGGATGAGCCTAGAGAAAAGCCAATGCCACAGGTACCAAGATCCACAGGCTACCAGACTCATGACATGGAGACAATTAAAGAGGCCCATGCAGGAGGCTCAGATGCTGGTGACAGGACAGGGCCTCCCACAAACCCTATTGCTATAATGGCCATCATAGCCTACATGCTATTTCAACTGCAGCAGTTACATAAATAAAAAGAAGATGTGAGAGAGCAGCACACTGCTCCCTCCTGAGAAACAAGGCCCATGTGCAAAGCATCTGTGCATTGCTAACCAGAAGCCTCTGTGCCAGGTACATTTACAGAATTTTTTTTCTTAGCACTCTGCCTGGACTTCCACCAACCTGTTGACACCAATAAAAGCCATGAGCTTTTGAAGATGTGGCCTTTTGTTCCATAGAGAACACTGGGTCACCCCAGAGCACTTTGAACTTTTCTCTTTGTCTTTTTATCCATGTGCCGTATTGCCAGGTGGATTAGACTGATACTCTCAGCAGAGGTTTTGGTACCATGGAAGAGATTTCCCAACTGCTGCAGCCTGGTCCCTCACCAACGTAACTTGTAAACTGGTAAATGTCTTTCTGTTTTTGTTGTTATTGTTGTATTTTTTGTTTTTTGTTTTTGTTTTTTGGTACTGAGAATCAAACCCTGGGGTGTTCTGCTACCGAGCTACATCCCAAGCCCCTTTCATTTTTTTATTTTGAGACACAGTGTTATTAAATTGTCTAGGTTGGCCTTAAACTTGCAGGTCTCTCCCCAGCCTTCAGCCTTTCTGGTAGCTGAGATTAAAAGTATGTCCCGTCACACACAACACAGCACTTTATTTGGTTCCATGTCTATAAAAGTTCACATAGCCAAGTGTGGTGGTGCAGGCCTGTAATCCCACCACTCAGGAGTCTGAGGCAGGAGGATTGCTAGGAGTTTGAGGCCAGCCTAGGCTACATAGTAAGTTCAAGGACAGCCTGAACTACATAGCAAGAACCTGTCTCAGGGCTGGGGATTTAGCTCAGAGGAACATTGTCTACCTGGCAAGTCCAAGGTCCTGAGTTTGGTTCCCAGTACCAAGAAAAAAAATTCTTTCAAAAAACAAAACAAACAAACAAAATTCATGTAACTTATTCCTCAAACTCAGGTTTCCATTTGACACTGGCTCATTTTCTTATTTCTTTTAAATTGGTGTTGTTATATGTCACCAGATTTGAGACTTAACAGAAAAACTGGCAAACACATGAAAAGAAGAAGGGTATTAAAGACTGTGAAATGCAGTCAGGTGTGGTGGCGCACACTGTGATCCTAACACTCTGGAGGCTGAGCCAGGAAAATCATAAGTTTAAACCCAGCCTGGGCAGCAACTTATCAAGACCCTATCTAAAAAGAAAAAACAAAAAGTGCTGAGGGTATAGCTAAGAGTAAAGGCGCCAGGTTCAACCCCCAAACCACTAAATAAATAAATGAACCCTGAAACCACAAAGGCCTGCCATGGATAATGAAGGAATAGACTGTCTCATGCATGCTCAAGTCTTAGGTCTGTTTCCCTAGAAAGAGGAAGATGCCTAGATGAGCAAGTTGTGACGAGAGCATCTAAAAAGTAACACAAGAGAGTGAGGGGAGAGCACAGAAACTGTTCCTCCCTGCTGCTCCAGAGCATAAACTCCAAGCCAAATCTATTCGCTTCTAGGCAGAGAACGAGGACATTCATTCCCGCACACAGGCCGTCAGAGACCATGGCTGACCCTGGGCCTGGCGTCATGCTAGGCAGCATGGTGGGCTGGGGACACAGTTACTGAAATGATTTACCAAGAGTAGAATAAGCACACTGAAATACATGCAGGCGAGAGGGACTTTGTGTGGAGCCTAGAGGGTACTCAGTACCAGGTGACAGAGTCAGCAGCTGCATCCTTGGCTGTGCAGAGTACAGAGTGCCTGTGGCCTGGAAAAGCTTGTGTTTGAGCATCTTTTTTCTTTTCTTTTTTTTTTTTTTTTGGTGGGTACCAGAGATCGAACTCATAACCTTGCATTTGCCAGGCAGGCGCTTATGCTGCTGAGCTAAATCCCCAGCCCTGTGTTTGAGCATCTTGAAATGTTGATTGTCAGGCACACACATTGGGCCAAAACATGAAAAATGTCCTCATTGTCCTCCTGTCCACAGTGAAAAATGTTTTCATTGTACTGTTGAGGCAGGAGGTAGCAATGGCTAGAGGAAAAAAAACAGCCAGCAGTCCAAGCCAGATCCATCTTCTGAGTTAAACTGTAACCTGCATTCAGACATCCAGTTCTAAACACAGGGAGACGGTTACCAGGTAATCTAGCTCAGGAGCAAGTCTCCTGGCATGTGACCTGAGATCTCCAGCAGCCTTAACTGCGGTGTCATTCACAGTACTATTCTGACACCCCCATCCCAAACACCCTCCCTCTCTGTTTTTGAGTGCCACCATTCCTCCAAGGTCATAAAAGGTCAGGAACTCCACTGCCCCACAGAAGGGGAGGGGTGAAGCCCAGCCGCCCACTGACAAGAGGAAAACCTCAGACCCACCCTTTAACCCTGCCCCAAATCCACGGTTTCAACCCCTCAACACAAGCTTTGTCTGGGTCAGAAGATCTTCTCACTGCCCTGTTCCCTCCCCATGGAGTGTGCTCCACTTTCAGTAAATCTTTGATATGATCCCTGACCTGGTGACACTACTGCCCAGTTTGGGAGCCATGCAGTCCCCTGGTGACCCTCACCATAAAGGCGAGGCTTTGGAGCTGCAGGGGAGAATCAGCAACAGTGCCCACAGCTCGAGGGGCTAGATGCACCCAAAGGTAGCAGAGATCTCAGTGGGGCACCAATGAGTGTATGGTCCTCAGTGCCACAGTGTGGTCACTGAAGAAAATTCCTGGAGTGAAAAATGCCGGGTAGGGCCAACCCTGCCACTTGCTTTATGAAACAGTACCCACCCTCCTTCTTCACGGGGCTGAGTTTTATCTGAAGTAGCCATGCATTCCACTGAACTATTCACATCCGGACCCCTTTGCTCCTGGCCAGCTCCTGTGACAGTTCTGTGAAATCACAGGAAACAGTCGCTGGAACGGTGTCTCCTAAATTAAAAAAAAACAGTGCCATTTCCTTATATCATTTGTGGTAAAAACACTCAAAATCCTTTGTTTGATCTTTTTAAAAAATAATCGATACACTTAGAGTTATTGTGTATAATTGCCATATGGTACCAAGCACCCCAGCACTTCCAGCTCCTGTGTAATGATAACTTAGTATTGGCTACCAAACCTCCTGAATGGCCCCTGCTCTCCTCCCCTGGCTATGGTGGCCTCCGTTTCTCTGCCAGTTTCCCCAAGATCTGTGTTAGAGTCCACACCGGAGTGCATTCACCTGTCTCTCTGTGCCTGTCCTACTTCACTGAACACAGGATCTCTAGGGCCATCACCGCTGTCACCAACGAAAGGATTTCATTCTTTTTGGGGGCTGAATGGGGTCCTAGAGGTTCACAGAGGGCTGAAGAGGAAGCCAGACCCACCTCGCCATAGAATTAAGTTGCAGGTTCACTGACTCCTGTCTCAGAATTTTCAGGATGTCTGAGTAAGAGGCATAGCAGGATGTGTTAGGCAGAAATGTATTTTTTTTCCTGATTTAATTCCATTTATTATTCTTTAAGTACTCACACAGGGAAGCAGAGTGGAAGGAAGGCTACAGTCATTACAAACACAAGCAAGGACTCTGGACCAGACAGGGAGTCTGGTTTGGGGAAGAGTACACAGTGCCTCACAGGAAAGGCATGGGTGGGCAGCAGGCACACATGGGGTTGGTGTGGTATTATTACTCTTATACCTTATATAAATATACATATAATACACACAAATGCATTTGTAGATATATGAAATTTTAAAACCTGGCATGGTTTTAACAACATCAGCAGCAACAAAGAGATTATGGACATTGTTTGAGATGATGTACTGTACCCTAGAGTGCCAACGCTTGACTCTATCACCCACCCCTGGCTGTAACTGTTGCTTTGTGTCTCCTTGCCTCATCCCTGATGGTGCAGACTACTGTCTTCCTTCAACAGCACCCACCACATTCCAAGGGCTCAATGTAGGTGGATAGTAAGGGTGACCAAAGCAACGTGACAGGCCTTTCCAGACCTAGGAAAACTCTGGGAATCTGTGTCACAAGCAATCAGTGATCGCTTTTCTTATCTGGGTTTGTGACTCAGTACATTTTTGCAAATGTACAGTTTGTTTCCTTTGAACCTTTCCTCCGCCCTCCCTGTTTCCAAGGTTTAAGGTTTGAAACAGCACAGTGATGAGGTCAGCCTCAGCACTCCCTTTAAAAATGTTTTCTTCTACTTTCAGAGGTGGCAACTTCCTCAAAGGGAATTTGCGAAGCACAAGTACCTGCCCGGCAAGCAAGAGGTTGCAAGTTTGATCCCCAGTACCAAAAAAAAAAAAAAAAAAAAAAAAGTCAGGGGAGGAAACTGCAAAGGAGTCAAGGCCACCCTGATCTTGTTTCTGAAGCATCAAAGGGACACACACCCACCAAGCGTGGCTGTGCTTGGCCATTTGAGCCCTCCTGTGCCTGCTGGGTCACTGCACCTCCAGCCCAGCCACTGTCTGGTGTGACACTATGACACATATAAGACTCCTCCATGCTCCCACAACCCACCTGCATTTTTGCAAGAAATCTGCAGTTGCCATGCGTGGGCTTCAGAGAAGGGAACAGACACACAGTTTTCCAACTAAACAAAGAATTCAGCTGAACCAAGAACTAGAACTGAGGATGGTCTGAGAAATGGCAGGGAAGAGAAACTCCATTTTCAGAATATGTTTTCTAGAATTTATTCTCCTTTAATGCTGACTATAAAATCTGAGATTTCACCAAAGCTTTTAGACACAAACACATACAAACTGAGATCTAAAAATAATAATTATGCGGGCTGGGAATTTAGCTCAGTGGTGTAAGTGTCTGCCTGGCAAGGGCAAGGTCATGAGTTCGATCCCCAGTACAATAATAATAATAATAATAATAATGCAACCTGAAGTGAATCCTGACATTTAAGAGAAGCTGTTAAACAGAAAGTATTTCTAGAAAAAGCAAAACTTCACAATAAAATCAAATATAATAAAGCAATCAAAACAGGAAGGCCTTTGGTACCTTTCAATAATCAAAGACAAAAATAAGTATGCATATTGAAATACATCTATAAAACAGAAACAAATCTAACATTTATTAGCCCTAGGGGCAAAATACCTCTTTTTCTCCCCTTTGATTTTAGCAAATGGTCAGACTCTGAAAAAAAAAGTATTTTCCCATCTTATTTTATTGCCATCTGCATATACCTAGCAGGATGGTACTCATGTATCTAATTTTAAAATACCATAATTTGATTTTTAGTATCATGCATCCTTTATCCCAAAAAGGTTACTATAGAAAATTAAAATTCTGCCTGGACATGCCCTCGATATTACATCTATGCCTATAAATCCACTTTTTTTTTTGATACAAGGTCTCACTATGAAGTCCAAACTAGCCTTGAACATGGTGATTCTCCTGCCTCAGCCTCCCAAGTGCTCGAATTACAGGCACACATACCACACCCAGCTAAATCCACTTCTTATCTAGGTTTTAAAGACTGTGATTATCAAAATCTAAATAAAGGAAGCTCTTTAAAGAGAACAAGAAAATCATTATTTCATGCTTGTGTTATTTAGCTGAGTTAGTTAGAAATATTATTTAGGCAGTCAAGCAGGGCTGAGCCCTCAAAGAAGCCAGTGCAGAAGATCAGACACCTTGAGACTTCTGAGAAGACAAGGAACTTCCTGCTGTGGGCCAGATCTCAAGACGAAAGGCAAAGCAAATATAACCATACCCTAAGGATTGACAGTCCAAATAGTTCTCTATCAACCTCCTACATGAAGTCACTGCTGTTAATTAAGCATCCCTGCTTGCTATGTGACTCACTTCCCCATTTGTCTCTGATCTAATCCATTTTACCTGAACAATTAATCTTATTGGTTGATCACAATTCTGTACCACTTTATGCCCCACTTGTGAGTTCCCATTTTTCCCCACCTTGGGTCCATCTCACCCCATGGAACTCTATAAAAATCCCTAGAAAAGACAGAGTCCCCAGCAACCCACTTGGGACCCCTTCTGTCCCTCAGACAGAAGCTTTCTTTCCTTTAGTAAATATATTCTGCTCTTAACCTCCATTGTTTCTAAAATTCATTCTTTAATTTTAGAGAACATGAACTTGTACTGGCCATATAGTAGGTCAGGAGTTTCATTCCCCTATATCACTTAGAATTCAGCTAGTAGAACAATACAAGTAAGGCCACGATATTCTCGGACCACTGCATGGTCCCAGAGGGCAATATTCAGAACTCTGCAGGGCTTGGTGACCCTGCTAAATGCCACTACCATAGTTCTACTCCCCCATAACAAGAACAAGAAGTACTGAAGTCTACTCTCTTGCATTTCTTTGCTAATCCAAAAACAAACAAAAAACTGTGCTAAGAAGATGACATGAAAAAAAAATTTTTTTTTTTGTCTTTTGAAGACAGGGTCTCTATGCAGTTCAGTCTGGCCTTGAGCTAAGTTTGTAGCGAAGGCTGGTCTCAAACTGACAACAATCCACCTGCCTCAGCCTCCCGAGTGCTGGGATTTCAGGCGTGAGCCACCATGCCCAGCTTGACCTTAAAAAGTTGCAGTGCTTTAGTGCTGTTACCCATCTGGTATGATATTAAACACACTAGTTACATTGTGGTTAATTCAAACATTAGCAAGATGAATCTGGGTCACTTCCTCTGTCCAACAAGGATGGAAATGTTGCAAGAAATTTCCCAAACCAAACCAAACCAAAAGGAAGACTGCACTGAGGAGATAAGAAGGCAGCATCTAATCTTTATACCAGCGAACTGTTGGATTTCATGCCAGTGGACTGTTGCAGGGATAATTCTTCCCAAGCAACTGCCCTGAATCAGGAAGTTTAGTTTAGTGCAAAGCAAGTGACCAAACTTTACATGATTAGTTATATACATTGAACCATATATTGACAGACAGGCTGGTCTTGAAACAACAGAAACATTCCAGGAACCAGGGGAGGAGGCTCTTATAGAATGAATATACTTAAGGGCATTACCATAATATAGGAATTGTTATGGAGAGAGCCTGGCCTGAAGGAGAGTGATTAAGGACATTACCATAATACAGGAATGTTCCGGGAGAGAGGATGTTTACTGAATGAGCACAAATCAGCCTAGGGTGCCTTGAGGTACAGACAATTACTGACTTAGTGCTTGTCTGCAGCTGGGCTGTGGACACTGTCAGGATCAATAGAATTTAGCAGAAACAGCAGAATAACAATTTGGTCAGAGGCCTCTAATTGATCATGAAATATCTCTAAGTTTACCATCTCATGAATGTGTTTCTATATTACAATGGTGCCCCAACAGTACTGATCCCAATCCCAAAACTTGCAAAGCTTCAATCTTACCACATTGGTTCTTGGCAAAGTGGGTAATTACAATACAACAATCTTTTAAATCACTGTATTTTAAAAAGAAATTCTAATCCTTATCAGAAGATCCACGTACTCTAACATAATATCCAGTTAAGAAAAAAAAAAAAAGCTTGGGTAGTCTCTGAGATTTTTCAAATGAGGTTTGATCCACGATGCGACAAAAGCTTTCCTGGGGAGAACTGTGGGTCCTGGGTCTATTCTAGTCAACAAGAGCTCTATTGCTCTCTTCTGGTTGTAGTCCTGGACTGCAAGTCTCAGAGGTCTCAGCTTTAGCACTGAAAAAGTTCTACAGAATAGTGCCCACCTAGCAAGGCATGAGGCAGGAGATGGAGAAAAGCTTTATTCATTCTCTCAATTTCTCATAAATGTCCTTCTCACAATCATAATGAAAGTTCTAGCATCAGGACACTTGGAATAGTCCAGTATTGTAGTCAACCCTCCCAGAGTTTATCCTAGTCAAGGCTGTTCCCATGTTTGGCAATTCCAAACTCTAAGAAATGTAAGGACACAGAAAAGTAGTCTGTGGCCTCCAGAAGTAATCATGTTCAGCGTTTATCAGCACACACACTGCAGTAGGAAAGGAGATTCTGCTTGCCAAGTACAATTCAGAGTTACTCAGACACACTGTGGGGATGCTCACTCTGTTCACGTGTGGACCAGGAACATGTATCTGTATTACTCAGAAAAGTCCAAGGCTGTGTACTGGAAAAAACAGGAGCAAAGTAAAGGAACAATGAAAAGTAGTACAGGAAAAAAATTTTAATTGTACAGCAATATTGATGTCTTTCAATACACCTCATCAAGGATTCATAAAATGTATCTCGGATTTTCCTTTCTCAAAAAAAAAAAAATAGAATGCCTTCACAAAATAGAATAAACAGCTCTTGGAGAGGCTACATTTTAAAAATACATGTGCATTTGTGTATATATAAATTGCCACAGCCAAAATTGTCTTCAGATATTGATCTGACAGTTTTCCTATAAATTTGCCCTCTAACTTGTGCACCTCTTAAAATACATCTTTCAGGGGCCAGGGATTTAGTTTAGCAGTGTAAGTGCCTGCCTGGCAGGCAAGAGGTTGTGAGTTCGATCGATCTATATCTTTCAAGTGGTCTTGTGTGTTTGGGTGAAACCTATCATTTGCAAGAGATAAAGAAGCATACACTTTCCAAAATAGCAATTATTCTCATTTCAGGAACTTGTTGGCAATCATGCAGTATGACAATACTGACTTTTGGAAATGTGAATGAGTTTAGAGGATTCAGGGGCTAAGAGTTTCCAACATATATTAAAAAAAAAAAAACTCTAGAACAACTTTTTAAACAGTGATTGTAAAGCATTGGGAGAAGAGTGACATTTGTGGTTCCACAGCAAAAATCTTCAGTGATCTTTTCCAACCAGCATTGGGGTTTTTTTTCTTTGTTATTTTGATTCCAATACCCTGGCAGATGATGTCAAGAATGTCTTCAGGAAGCTCACAAAGCAGTGAGTTTTGCAATACTGTTATCTGCTGTGACATGGAGCAGATCCAGCATTGTCTCCCTGATGGTGCTCTGCTTATTTATCAGTTATCAAAAGCACACCTATAACAGGTAATAGCACTTTTAGGTGAGGCAAATCCAGAGCAATCTGAAAATAATATTAAGAAAAAAAAAATACCAAACCCGCTACAGTTCTGATATGGTTTAGAGCAATCATGCAATCCGTTATACCCACATCTTCCAAGACACCATCCCTCGGCAAGCAAAGTTCCTGCCGGCGCCTGTGGCTTTTGTCAGTGATGCATTGGGTAAGCAGGTGTGTCCTGAGGACCAGGAGGTGTTGCTCTGAATGCATCACCATCATCTTCCGCACCTCCCCTCTGGCATTCTGCATTTGATGCCAAGCCGTGGTTTCAAGCCTAAGAACCAAAAGAATGTGCTGTTCTCTTTTGCTTCAGAAACACTGTCGTAATTCCCACAGTACCAGTCACCATCAGTTGAGGCGGCAGCCGGTTTCCCTGAGCAGCTTCTTTCCTGGGAGAACATTTTCGAACATCCATTGCCTGCGTTCTTCTGACATTGTGCGATCCACCTCCCCAAACTCTACCTTGTTGGCTTCCAGGAATCTAACCACTGCCTGTGGCCACCTCTCGCATGAGTTCCCTGGGTGCCCGCCGTCTGGGAGGAAGTGTACAAGTACACAATGAAGGAGAGCATATGCGGCCTCCCAGAGGCACCTTCTGACTTGGCACTGGGTGTATGTATTGAGTCTCAGGGTGACTTCCAGACAGGTGACCCTGGATGTGTCTTCCTGCTGTCTGGCAGGCCACCCAGCTGGGCCACGTGAATGCAAACCACCCGGTGAGTTTGAAGTTGAGGCCTGCTGTCCCTTCCCACTGCTGCTTCTTCTGGACCCAGCTTGGGAGAAGCCCCAGGCCCAGGGCCCAGTGCAGGGGTGTATGATGCCTTGAAGACCCTTAGGGACTTTTTTGTTGTTGTTTAGTCAATTTCCTAGATGAGAAAAAGATTTGAGCAACTCTTGTATCTCGAAGCTGTAGTTTTTCCTCAAAGTACAATTTTAAATTTCTGATTTTCTCAGTCTCCTCTCTACCTTATTTATCTCTTTTATTCTGTCTCCCGTTTTACCAGGTCACCAGTTAGATTATTTCTACCTCATTTTACTTTCACAATTCAATACAATATACATTGTTACTCTATGAAATAACCTCCTGCAGTATTAGAAGTATGTAATTCACTCGAGGCCAAATTTGTAGTTTGCTTTCTTTCGAACAACTAGCTCAGATGAGCTACTCTATGGGAAAGGTTTTTGAATTTGAAGGCAGGGACCCTGTGGCAGAAAATATTTTGGGAAAGGGGTCAACCCCCAAAGCAAAAGTGATAGAGCTCCCCAAGAGCAAAACGTTCAAAGAACACATCCTTCTTCACTACGGTGACCTCAGCAAGGATTCATAGACTGCCTTACTGGAGACCAGGCAGCACAGGGTGAAGCTGCTGGACACAGGGACCTCTGGCTGTGCTGGAGAAGAGCATATGCATGGTGTTCTGAGGTCAAGATAAGCACAGCTAAGAAACCTGAGGACATGGGCTGCTGACACCCCCGATTTCAGAGCAATAAAGCTGCCAACCTTAGAGATAAAACAGTTCTCTTAACTGGCAAAATTTACTGCTTGGAGAAGTCTGAACTGATTTCCAAGGTCCTGCACAGTTCCTGTGCTTGTCTCAGTATCCCCCTCCTTTGTTTGAAAACCAAATATATATATATATATATGAGAAAGAGAGAGTTCTGACCTTCCACAGAACCCCACCCTTGGTCTCTTTTATTTTGTTGTAGCTTGTCATAACTGATGCCATCTTGTGCCCTGCATTTGACCCAGAAGAGTGAAAAATTACTCAGGGTACAAGTCCCATGAGAAAAGCAGAATGAGCTACACCCACAGGAGAAAAATTAACCTGCTCAACAAAGAAGCAGGATACAGGTGTCAAGCAAAATTAATGTAACAGTCTAGCTAAATTGTTTCCAACAGGACGTCTTACTTTGTGGTTTTCTGTTTGAAAAGCTCTGTAACCCTCCTACGCGAGTGGTCCCTGAGCTCAACTAATAAAATTCCAAAATTTATCAATCTGGCTGCTTGGATTCCCATATTGTTTACAAACCCACTTCAATTTAAGCCATTCGTCATCCACTCACTTAGGAGATTGGAGTGAAGCCAAGAGCCCCACACTTCCTCCCTGTCCCTGTACTTAGCATGGAAGATACACAGCAGCGCTCTCTTCCTGGTGGCGAGAGTTTCCAAGAGATGAAAAACCATGATCCCGCTCCTTCCATTTGTTTAGATTGGAGACAGACCTTTCTCCTCGCAGTTGAGGAAGGAAGAGGTGGAATGCTGTGTAAACCTTCAGATTCCCGTTTTGGAGTCCTCTTGTACCACAAGTCTGCTCCTACAGCTTGGCCTTCTGACTTTCTGGGGTGGCCTGTGGGCTGCTAGGCAGAGGGGCGACGGCAGGCAGGCCTCGGCCTCCTGGGACTGCTGTGAGGAAAAGAGCTCTGATTTCTGATCTGGAAACCTGATGTCTCTGCTACTCCCCATCCGTCCATCTGTCTGTCCATCTGTCTGTATATCAATGACCATATGAGTAAGTTGATGCATCGGGGGTCTGTGGTTTGATCTCCTTCTCCTTAAGAAGCTGGGGAGCTATTCTCCTTAACAGTGACTCAACCAACAGTGAGTTTCTAATACATACATACATAGTATCTCTCATGTATTTTTCTGTCCAAAATGGAGGAAATCTAATAATGTTGGAATTAAAAGATGAAAACTGATGAGCATTCCTTTTTGTTCTGTGAACTTTAATAACTTTTTTCTTGGTTTGGCCTTTTTGAAAATAAAGCAGATTTCTTCAGACATCCAAAGTATTAATGATCACATCAACAGATTTTAATTAGCCCTAAAATGAAAGGAATAGGGGTTAGTGTCCATCTACCATTCCCAACATTCACAAAGTTTCCATTATGTTCTTGCCACAAACTGGTCAAAGTGTGTCTAGAAACAAAGGCACTGGAATTACCTAGGCTACAAAGTTAGCCCGAGGCCAGCCTGAACTGCATAGAGACCCTGTCTCAAAAAGACAAAAAAAAAGTCACTAAACTGTCCACGCTGGCAATCAAACTTGAGATCTTCCTATCTCAGCTGGAATTGTTACAGGAAGCTGAATTAGTTAGAAATATTAAAGCAGTCAGACAGGGTTGGGCCCTCAAAGGAGCCAGTGCAGAAGACCAAATACCTGGCAACCTTGGAGGAGACAGACACCTCCTGCTGGGGGCCAGATCTCAAGACAAAAGGCAAAGCGGAAACAACCACATCCTAAGGATTGGTATAAATAGGTCTCTATCACCCTGAGGAAGCAGGAGTCACTATCCAAACCCCCTACTGGAAGAGTTACTGCTCTTTAGGCATGCCTGCTTGCTACATGACTCACTTCCCCATTTGTCCCTGATTTAATCAATTTTACCTGATCAATTAATCTGATTCATTGACTACAATTCTATCTTATGTCTATCTTGTGAGTTCCCATTTTTCCCCACCTTCCGAGTTCCCATTTTTCCCCCCTTTGACCCCTCACCTCGAGTTCCCATTTTTACCCCCTCTTCGACCCCTCACCTCGTGATTTTACTCTAGAAAAGTCTCTAGAAAAGGCAGCCTGCTCGGGACCCCTTCTGTCTGTCTTTCAGACAGAAGATTTCTTTTTCTCAATAAATACATTCTGCCCTTAACCTGTGTTGTTCCTAAAATTCATTCTTTAATTTTAGAGAACACAAATTCGTACTGGGACATCTAGTAGATTGGGAGTTGAATTCCCCTATACCAGAATCACAAGCAAGCACCACGACACCAGGCTTACACTTAAGGCTTAAACCTTTCTGTGCCCAATAGATTGTTCATCCTATCCCAAGATTCTACAACTACCCAAGTAACGTTTTTTTAATGTTTATTATTTTCTTACCAGTGATTCAATATTTCTCTCAGCCTCTCTCTCTCTCTTTTTCTCTTTCTCTCCTTTTCCTTTGATATACTGAAGACTCAATATAGCACTATCACTCAGCTGCACCTCCAGGCCTTTTTTTTTTTTTTTGAGACGGGATCTTGCTAAATTGCAGGTTGAACTCACCTTTATGATCCTCCTGCTTCAGTAGCTGAGATTGTAGGCATGTACTCTGTGTTTTCTACATTTTACATTGCACAAGTATTAGTTTTACTATGAGAAAAGATAATCACTAGAAAATAAATAAAAGTACGTATACATGTAGAATTTGATAGTCTTAAATGATCAGGTAGGTTATAAGGGCAGAAGAGTGCAGAAGAAAAAATGCAGGTGGCTAACAAGTGCTCTGGGAAGGAAGAAAACTTCAACCATAGGAAGAGAAATGGCCTGGGATGCCTATAATCCCAGGGCTTGGGATGCAGAGGCAGGAGGACCCCTATGAGTTTAAGGCCAGCCTGGGCTCTGTAGTGGGTTCAAAGCCAGTCTGAACTGCATTGCAAGAACTTTTCTTAAAAAAAAAAAAAAAAGAGCAAGAAAGAAATGGCCTTGGAGGCTGCACACTCTGGCAGAGGATTGAGAGGGCAGGTGAGATAAGGTAGGGATGCAACAAAGACCCATGAAGTCTGTCAGGGAAGAAGTCAGTCAGTCAGAGCAAGATATTTATGCAAAAGAGAATGTTTAGGAATGCAGGATCCACATAGTAAAGAGCTCAGAATAAGGATTCAAGAGATTTTACTCTTTACTCTGCAAAACTCAGACACAAATTTGAGAATTGGCTAGAATTTTAACTAGCTTTTATAAAGGAGCTAGGGTAATACAGGACTGGATCATTTAATAAGAAAATAAGAAGTCCTTGTAATGTAAAATCGCAAGGCCAGGAGACAACTGAGATTGTACCATGGTGGTAAATAATTCTGACCACATAATTTTGGGTTGGTTTTGATAAAAGGAAAAGTGCAATGTTTCTGTATTTGGATTAAAAAATAGTTCTTGGCTTATCTTGAAACTCAAAGCTTTTCACAGTCTTGTTTTCCACTCAGTCACACAGCTGTTGGGAATCTTGGTCTCCTCCTGTCCACAGCATGGGAAGGAAGGGCTTGATTTGTCCCTGTGGGGCAAAGCATAGCTCAAATTATCATTTTTCTTTTTTTTTTCTTTTTTTTTTTCCTTCATTAATGTATGTTTGTGTGGGGAACCACCCAGGCAACTCTCCTTGATCCTTGAAAAGAAGAGCAATTATCTCCATTTTGGATAAACCTGGCCCTATCTCCATGTACTGATATGTACAGAGCTAGGTTATTTCTTTGTCCCTTCAATTGGTTTTAAGCAATGCAAATCAGGTTAGCTGAGGAGCTGATGTGTAATCTCTGAAGTAAAGTGACAGGTCAGTGTTGGTTAGGGCTGAGCCTTAAGAAAGAGGCTATGTCTTCCCAGAGCAAAAAGGTTTGTACATTAGAACAGAACCACTGACCCCAAATTATTGGATCCTACCTCGATTGTGTTATGCAGATTACTCTCTCTGCATTTCTTGCCCTCTGCATATCACAGAGGTGATCTCAGACCTCCTACCTCACCCAGCTCACAGTAGTCATGTATTTCCTGCCTCTCTCCCTGTCACTCATCCTCAAGCCCTTGTGGAGAATTAATAAGACCCAGGTTGGGCTTTGGGTGTGGTCTTTGTTCTGGTGAACCACATCGTGGCTGGATTAAAAATCCCTTGGCTCCCCATAACTGTATATTTATCTTAGTGACTTTATTCTTGCCTTGTGTTGCACTGAAAGTGGTAGATTCGAATTAACTCACTAGAATTCCAACAACTTCCCCTTGGGATTACAAGGACTATGACAAGGATGGGAGAGTTCTCTATATGTTTTCAGTACATAATGATTACATTCATTATGGAGGACATCACTTTTCCTTCTTGTTCATATGAACCAGAGTGCAAAACCTCAAAAATGCCAAGCATAGTGGTGCAAACCCATAATCCCAATACTCTGGGGACAAAAGGATCACCAGGAGTTCAGGGACAGCCTGGGCTACATAATGAGTTGAAGGCCAGCCTGAACTGCATAGCAAGATCTTGTCTCAAAAAGCCAAAAATAATAATAGTAATGTTAGAGGTAGCTGAGTTAGTTAGAATTATTATAGTCAGTCAGGCCGGGGTGGGCCCTCAAAGGAGCCAGTGCGGAAGACCAGGTATCTTAAAACCTCGCAGGAGACAGACACCTCCTACTGTGGGCCAGATGGCAAGACAAAAGGCAAAGCAATGCAACCACATCCTAAGAATAAACATCAGGGATTGATATTCTAAGTAGGCATTGTTCACCTGAGGAAGCCAGGTGTCACCATCCCAACCCCCTACAGGAAGAGGCACTTGCCTGCTTGCTACGTGACTCACTTCCCCATTTGTTTGTGATTTAATCAATTTTACCTGAGCAATTACTGTCACAGTCTTACTGATTGACCATAGTTCTGTCCCACCTCATGCCCCCCCTGCCTTGGGAGTTTCCATTTTTTCCTACCATGTACCTGCCTCACCTCATGGCTTTGCTCTATAAAAGTCCCTAGAAAAGACAGTCTTTGGCAACCCACTCAGGACTCTTGTCTCTCTCAATAAATATTTCTTTCTCTCAATAAATATATTCTGCTCGTAACCTCTATTTTTCCTAACTCATTCTTCAATTTTAGAGAACACAAACTCATACCAGACAGTCGGATGGGAGTTTCCTCCCCTATATCAGTAATAATAATCATAATGCAGTTTAAACCTTGCACCCTTCACATGCTTACCCCAAACCTCCACAGGCTTCAGGAGACCCTGGGTGGAGTTGTGAAGATCGCACAGGCTGAGCACTACACCAGTTTGGGGGATTTGATTTGAATATAATGTTACCTGGAATTATGAAAGGCAAAGTCCACTGCCCCATATGCAGTAATCTAGAGCCCAGGCAAGTAACACTCAACAATGAAATGATGGCCCATCTGAAGGAGCTTAACTAATATAAATCTAATGTTCAGAATACTGTGGAGTATAAAATGTTTGCAGGCTGTATCCCACCTTTACACTATAATGTGAGACCAGTTACAAAATTTAACATCAGTCAGCATTTTTGAATGGGGTAATGAAGCATTAAAGAATAAAAAGAGTATGTGGAAAAGATGCTAAAAAGAAAGATAATTCAGAAAAGCGGTTCAATAATTGAGGGCTGAAGAAGCAACAGGCAAGTGCAGGGTCACAGAAACAGGAAAGTTATTAGGACTCCATGTTGAAACTCAAATTTGATTCTGAATCAAATCAATTCAGAGTTGATGTCCCATAATAAAAGGAAAAATAGAGAAACAGAAGACCAGAATGCTGTAAGATTTTGAGTGTGGGTCTTTGGGGAAACATCTAGAAGAAAAACATTTTGAAAAAAGATATTTTTGTAATATGATAGTAAAAGTCGTGTTTTAACAGATGATGTAAAATGATGGCATGGCTCCTAATACAAAATACAAGATGCTCCCACTCAGTGGTGGGGCACTCACTTAGCATGCACAAGACCTGCTTTGATCCCCCCAAAAAAGAATAGAAAGAGAAAAACATCAGGAAAACTGCAAAATTGTTAATGGCAGTTATCTATGAGCAATATGATTAGGAGATTCAATACATTTTTTCTTTATAATTTGTTATTTCTTTTTCTTTTTATTAATTTATGTTCCTTTTTGTATTTTACTTAGTTCCAATTTATTCATTTTGCAATATAAGGGTTTAAACCCAGGATCTTAGGGGCTGGGGATTTGGCTCAGTGGCATAAGCACCTGCCTTGCAAGCATGTGGTTGTGAGTTTGATCCCTGGTACCGATAAAAATAAAAAATTAAAAAAAATTAAACACAGGATCTTTGCACAGAGTTATATTCCCAGCTTTTCAAAGAATTTTTTTCCTTTCTAAGACAAGTTCTCGCTATGTTGTTAAGTTGCACAGGCTGGGTTTAAACTTGTAATACTCTTGCCTCAGCCTCCCAGAGCACTCTACACAAATGAGCTATATTCATTTAAAACTTTGTATAATGGTTTGCACACAAGTTCTTCCACAAAAGGGTACAAAAATCTGAAATAAATAAATGAAATGATGGGAAATTTTACAAATTTGTTACAATAAGTCCACATGTCCTAGGAGAATAATTTTTAAGACATGAATCTTATACTTATCATAAATGGTAAATTAGGGAAGCAAAACTTTTTTGGATAAACTGATGCAAAACTTCAAGAATCAGCGTCAGTTCTCGTTTTTTATACCCTTAAATCTAGCTCTCTCAGCTAGGAATGCTGGCTCCCACCTGTAATCCCAGCACTCTGGAGGTCGGGGCAGGGGGATCTTCATGAGTTTGAGACCAGCCTGGGCTACATAGTGACACCTTGTCTCAAAAACAAACAAACAAACAACAACAACAACAAATTAGCTTTTCCTTCTCACTTATTTCAGGCTGTCCCCATCTGCAGTCCCATCTGCTGCTGCAGGGGGCAATCTCTCCTTGTCCTGTGAGCAGGTGCTCATTCATCCTAATGCTCTACAGTCTGTCGATCAAATTCAACTTTGACTTTGGATGCTGTTCTGACTCATATTGCTCGCTACACATGCTTGGGCTCCCTCTGAGTGTCTTTTCTTCACCTGCCAAAATGCTTGTAGGCAGACATGCACACTTCTTTGTTCAGTGAGCCTTCTGTGCTGGATAATTTGGGTGCACCAGCAAATAGTTCATATATCACTTTACCAAACACATAATCAATATTGCTTGCTCTACATTTACGCTAATATCACCTTCAGCACATGTCTATCAAACGAATGATTAAACAGATAATACCTAAGAGATACAGCCAACTTTGCATGGGATATTACCACAAAGAGGAGATTCTAATTTTTAAAATGTCCTTTGATAAGCAATAAAGATGATTCAAGTCCAACTGTAATTAATTAATTTGTGGTACCAGGGATTGAACCCAGAGCCTTCATGCTGCACTACATTCCCAGGCTCTTTTTTATTTTTAATTTTGAGGCAGGGTCTTGCTCAGTTGATAATATATCCCAGCTGATATGAACTTGTGATCCCTTCCCAAACACCCCGAGGACTGGGGGGGAGGGGGGGCACAGTGCTGGCACACTTGGCTCCAACTGTGGTTTAGCATTTGAAATACACCAAGATACCAAGCCAAAGCAGAGCAGAGGGAAGTGAAAGGCAAGCTCTCTTGTCAATGTGACCATCCACGTTGGCTTTTTGATGCCAGCAGCATCTGTCCTCCTGTCCAAAGCCAATCTGTGTGGTACTGTTTGTTCAATTCCATTGAACAAATCACGTATCAGCTTACAACACCACCCACAACTTCAGACAGTGAGGGATCTAGGAGCAGCTTCACTGGGTGGTCCTGACTCAGAGTATCTCTTTATACTAAATGGACAAAAACTGAAAGCTTTCACTCTAAAATCAGGAACAAGACAAGGATGTCCGCTATCACCACTCCTATTCAATATAGTTCTGGACTCATTAGCCAGAGCAATCAGACAAGAGAGAAATTAAAAGAATAAGGATAGGCAAGGAAGAAGTTAAATCATCACTATTTGCAGACAACATGATATTCTACATAGAAGATCCCAAAAACTCTATCAAAAGACTATTAGAGTTAATAAGCAAATTCAGCAGTGTAGTTGGATAAAAAGTTAACACTCAAAAATCAATAGCATTCATGCATACAAACAACAAACTCACTGAGACAGAAATTTGGAAGTGACACCTTTCACAATAAAATCCATAACAATGAAATACTTAGGAATCACCATAACAAAAGGTGTAAAAGACCTATACACTAAAAACTGTGGTACTCTAAAAAAGGAGATTGAAGAGGATGTCACAGAATGGAAAGATATCCCTTGTCTTGGTTAGGAAAAGCCAACATTGTGAAAATAACCATACTTCCAAAACTATTATACAGATTTAACATAATTCAAATCAAAATGCCAATAATGTACCTTATAGATCTAGAGAAAACATTCTTAAAATTCATTTGGAACCAGTAGAGACCTAGAATAGCAAAGGCAATCCTGGGTAATAAAGGCAAGGCAGGAGGCATCACAATTCCTGACTTGAAATTATACTACAGTTACAGTGATAAATCAGAATGGTAGAGGCAAAAAAAAAAAAAAAAAAGAAAAGAAAAACCAGGCCTGAAGATCAATGAAGCAGATTAGATGATGCAGATACAACCACAAAGACACACAGCCACGTTATCTTTGACAAAGGGCCTAAACATGTTCATTGGAAGAAAGATAGGCCTTTAATGCTGGATATATTGGCTTTCCACATACCAAAGACTGAAACTGCACCCATGTCTATCACCATGCATTAAACTAAAGTCAAAATGGATCAAAGATCTAAATATTATAACAGAAACACTAAATCTACTGGAAGACAAGGTAGGTAGAAATCTTGAAGACATAAGGGTAGGCAGAGAGCTCCTGAACAAAACACATACTGCATGGGAAGTACTTCTCAGAATCAACACATGGGATCTCACTTTATTAAAAAGTTTTTGTACTTCTAAAGAAATTACCAACAAAGTAAAGAGAAAACCCACAGAATGAAAAAGAATTTTAACCAGCTGTCCCTCAGACAAAGGACTTATATCCATAACATATAAAGAACTAAAAAACATCAAATTCAAAGACCCAATCCAAAAATAGGCATCTGAGATCAACACGCATTTCTCAGCTGAAGATATACAAATGGCAAGTAAATACATGAAGAAATGTTCACCATCACTGGTCATTCAAGCAATGCAAATTAAAACCACATTGAGATTCCATCTCACTCCAGACAGAATGGCTGCTATGAAGAAATCAACCGATAACAAATGTTGGCAGGGCTGTAGGGAAAAAGCAACACTTCCCCACTGCTGGTAGGATTGTAGTCTGGTGTAGCTACCGTGGAAATCAGTGTGAAGAATCCTCAAAACACTAGGATTGGAAGTCCCATTCAATCCAGCTTTTCCTCTTCTGGGTATTTTCCCAGAAAAATTGAAAATGTCATGCCACAGTGATATATGTGCAGCCATGTTTATAGCAGCACAATTTGTAATATCTAAATCTTGGAAACAACTGAAATGCCCATCAACTGCAGATGTGATATTTTTATATAATGGAATATTACTCAGCCATTAAAGAGGATAATATTGAGGCTTTTATAGGCAAATGGAGGCAACTTGAGACCATACTCATAAGTGAAATAAATCAAACTCACATTTATAAATATTATATGTCTCCCTAGTATAAAAAATAAAAATCTGAAAGAGTAATAAGATCCAAAATATACAATAGATATTGTAATAATGAAAGGGAAAGAAAGTGCTCAAAAGGACAGAACTACTGGGATAAGGGAAAGGGAAAAAGGGGAAAAGGAAAAGATTATATGTATGTTAGTAAACATTTATAAATATATGTATGTATATGTATGCTAGATAGATAACTATACTACTGATCTCTCTTAGTTCATCAAAAAGAAGAGTTTGTGCTGTCATTGTTTGATTGATCACTTTTGTATCTAGATTTTGTAACCTGAGCAACTAGTTCTGAGATAACAATGTGCAATGTATTAACTAGTGTTAATTCCCTAGTTTTCTTTTTCTGAAATTCTGCATCATTTCTATGCATTTTGTTTTGTTGTTTTAAACTGGGGATCGAACTCACTATCTGTTTTGCTTTGTAAAATTTAAAAAAAGACAAAAGATAAAAATAATACAGGATTGCTTATCATCTATAAATGACTTTCAAAATTTATTGGGAGATGTACACTGAATTTGGCCAAAATTAGGTATTGTTACCTCTATGTAACTCTCTACAAGGTAATCCTTAGATTAATTCCCCTAGATAATTGATTCCTGAACCAGTGGAAGAATTGCAGTTGGTACAAAAAATGTTGCAAGATAACAAGTATATAGAATAAATGATCATTAGCTCCTTGTTTTACATATTTTATATACTCCCCACTCTTCTACTGGGCCTTTAGGACAGTTTTATAACTGTCAGTTATTCCCATGGAATGGTTATATTTCCCAATCAGATAATAAAACTTTACAGTTATATCCTGAATGAATAGCAAAATGGTGATAACTAGGAGAACTCATCATAATCAGTTATTTGGCAATGACCATTCTCAGATCATGTTACTTTTAGAAGTATCTCAACATACAAATTTATTGCAACAAGCTATTTATTGGCAAGTTGCTTTTGATGATTTCATAGGACAAGTTTATAATCATTTCCCTAATGATCCTATTTTTCAGTTTTTTCTAAAATGTCCCTGTGTCGTTCCTCAAATTACAGAATTAGGCTCCAGTCTGATGCACAAACTTATTTCACAGATGCTCCTCCAAAGGGAAAGCAGCTATCAGGAGTAAGGATTTTCAACATGTTATTCTAACCCTTGGACTGTTATTGGCTCAGGGGTTGGAAGGGCCTCCCATCATATATATTACAGAACCTACAAAACTTACTCTTGTAAGTATCATTAGTGACTCATACTATGCAGTGTTTCTTACCCAGTGATTAGAGAATGTTACCTTTAAAGCTACTTTAGATCCTCTCTTTCTCTCTCTCTCTCTCTCTCTCTCTCTCTCTCTCTCTCTCTCTCTCTCTCTGTGTGTGTGTGTGTGTGTGTGTGTGTGTTTGTATCAGGACCTTATGCTTATGCCAGGCAGGCACAGCACCACTGAGCTAAATCCCCAGCCCTTAATATATTCTTTAGATTACAAGTGAGCAATTCAAAATTGTTCTGACCCTTCTATATCAGACATTTTAGGTGCCACTCTCATCTTCTGGGATCCTTAGCTTATGAAAATAAACAAGCTGATTCTTTTTTTTTTTTTTTTTTTGTGCTGAGGATCAAATTCACAACCTTGCATTTGCCAAGCAGGCACTTACGCTGCTGAGCTAAACCCCCAGCCCCTACAAGCTGATTCTTTAGTCAATTATGTTACTCCTTTTGATCTAGCTAGATAATCCCATGCATACCATCATCAAAATAGTAGAGCTTTAACAAAACAATTTCAATTGTCTTATTCACAAGCTATAAAAATGGTTTTGTCTTGTCCTGTTTATCAGTGCACTCCTTGACCTGTTACCACTGAGGGATGCAATTTCAATAAAATGAAATTTGGCAAATGGATGTTACTCACATCCTGTCATTTTGATAGTTACAATCTGTTCATGTGTCTGTAGGTACTTACTGTCATATGATCCATGCTACTTGTCATGGTGGCAAGAAGGTGAGACATGTTTAACAACACTATCTGTTTTTGCTATTCTGGGAGTTCCCCATACAAATAAGACAAATAACAGACCTTCATATGTTAATAGGACCTAATCTTCCCTTTTTCAGCTTTGGCATATTAAATATAGGCCAACCAATCACAGAACATGCACATCTTTCATTAAAGACAGGACTACAGCAAAAAAAGAGTGTGCAGGTACCTCCTTAAGCAAAATTAGACCTTGCCACCCTTACTGTAATTTTTTTTTTATTTTTAAAGAAAATAAAACCCAACAAAACAAAACGGAATAAAACCAATCAAAGCATAACATTGAATAAAACAAAACAATAAATTGAAACAAAACAAAACAGTGAGAACAATACTACACATTGTTATCTTCAAAATAGTTGCTCAGGTTACCAGACACAGGAATAAAATAAAACAGTAAAGTGGAACAAACCATTGGATTTCAAAAATGAGACAGGAGGATATTCTGCACAGTTGATACAATGCACACTGCCATCCTCCAAGTAGATGCCCAGATCATCAACCCCAGGCCCGCAGTGTCAACGAAACAATACAGGTATCAAGTTATTCCCTTTCTACTGGTTGCTATCATCTTACTCTGAGTCCTTTGAATCAGTGGTGGTTGGGGAAGGGCGCTCTTCTGGTTTTTTAACCTGTGCACCAGCTGGTTCATAGGAAGGCACGGCTTCTCTTCTGGTTGAGGCTCTTACTCATCAGCATGGCAGAGCCTGTTTCATGAGAAGGCATATTTTCTCTTCTGATTGAGGCTCTCTGATTCACATAGTGGAATCTTGATTTATCTTCCAGTTGAGGCTCTACCAATCAGCATAGCAGAGCCTGCTTCACGGGAAGGCATGGTTTCACTTCTGGCTGAAGTATTTCTGATCAACATGGTGGGGCTTGCTTCACCTACTTTAGATGTTTTGAATCTGCATACAGAAAGTAACCATAGTCCATCTGACCTTCACTGGTAAAAGGACAAATCAAATAGTATACCCAGAGCACAAGTTTTATGGAAAGATCTTCAAATAGGCAAATGGGATGGCCCAATGCAGTAATAACGTGAGGACAGGGATATGCTTGTATACTGAAAGACAGTGAAACATTGTTGTGAGTGCCCTCCAAGAATGTATGACTATGGAGAGAAGAGCATCCCAGCACCATGATGGAGCTTATAGCCACTGGGCCCAATGGTGCAAGCCTTCTCATGGATGACTCTAGAGGAGACCACTCTGCCAGTGATGACCCAAGAGTTGGTTGGTCCAATGACAACCACACAGGAGGCAAAACCCATGATGTGAGGACAAATAAAAAAGACAATTCAGGAGGTGGAGAAATTAGTGGTGAGTCAGGTTCTCTCACATACTCCATAAAATCTTTGTTGCAGTGATGGCTATCATCACCTGTACCATATGTGTCAGCCTGGTGTTAGCCAGGAGAAATTGGGCATATGTGCCTAATCCTCCTTTGCCACATCTTATGTAGGTTGATTTTCCCCAAAAAAATCTACCAGGATCAATTAGATTGGGTCTTGGGATCTCTTATGGCTCCTGATTTTGTAAACTCCAAAATCACTCTAAATTATACACTCCATTTTCTATATCCACATTTATGTGTTGAATATAGATTCTCACAACCTAATTATTGTCTGCCTGCTTGTCCTCAATTTTGAATGGCTCATCATAATTATAATATACAATATTTATATGGATAGGATCTATTAATATTACCAGGGGATGGATTAATTCTCCACTAATGTCCCTCTTGGTACAACACATGCATCTTGGAATGACACATATGATGGTGCCCCACCTCCACTTTGGATCATTTTGCAAGAAAGAGGATCAAAGATGTATCTAAATTGATTTGAATTCATTGAATGGGACCCTCAGGGGAAATTAGATGGGAGAGATGATAACCATTCAGATTTGCATGAAGCATCCTGGTGCTGCTGTGCTAATTTTTATGGGAGCAACCCCTCTGCAGGGTATACTTTGCCTGAAGAACAGTTGGCATGGCATGGGGCTGGTCTGAGCTCCCACACCCTGTTGTCCCAGGCTATTATTAATAGCAATCCTGGACCCTTACAAAAGACATTTTAGAAATTGGCTCTTCTTTATTATATTGCAGAAAAACAGAGAGGACTTTTAGACAAGTCCACTAAAAAGACTTCTGGCTTTCATACTGAAAAAATCAGCACTGCTTAGTTCTGTGTATGTACACATAACCCTTATGTCTTCCTGTATGGTGCTGGTGAATGGAACACCACCTCTTCTACACGCAAAGAACTTACACTGAGTCATTGAGTACTGATGGGAACCCTAATAAATAAGACCTTATTGATCCTGGGTTGCATATCTGGAGCTTGGTTGCCAGTAAATCTTACAGAGCCATGGGCCAACACTCTTGCTATTTGTTTACTACACTCTTTAACTGATCATCTTATATATAGAATGGGAGGATTGATGATTGCTGGAATAGTCTCTATGGTATTGCTCATTTCTACTGTTTCTATATCTTCTGTGGCTCTTGCTCATTCTACACGGACTGCTCATTTTGTAGACAATTGAACAAAACTGCAGACAAAGCTTGGAATATATAACATTCCACTGGTGCCAAACTACAGCCATGAATCACTTTTTTTTTTTTTTTTGGTACCGAGGATCGAACTCACAACCTTGCGCTTGCAAGGCAAGCACTTATGCTGCTGAGCTAAATCCCCAGTCATGAATCACTATTTTAGAGACCAGTGTAATGTAGATATTAGATCAAACAGAAAGTCTGCAATTACAACAGGGCCTCCAATTTCATTTTAATTTTAATATTACCTGATATTGTATAACTCCTATCCTTACTATCAATCTGCCCACACTTGGAAACATTAAAAAACACATCTGAGGTGCTATGAATAATAATATAACCATGGATTTGAAAGCTTTACAAAAGGAAGTGTTATCCATGTCTCTACAGACAAAATGTTGATGAAGAAAGTCAGGATTGGGATAAAGTTGCTAATACCCTTGATCAACTTAATCTGTGGAATTATTTCAAAGCCCATTTTGGATTTTATATTGTATCAGCTGTACTAATATGAGTGTGTCTCTTATTTTTGCTCCTAGTCTGTCACAAGGGAAACAAAACCTGATAATTTCTAGACACTCTACTACTTCAAGTCATGCCCTTTCAGCTTCTACAACTACAAAAACTGAAAAGCAGAACTGTTGGGGGTTGGACTGTGTTAAGGGTTAAGAGGATGACCAGAGCCCCACAGTCCTGAGGCCTGTGCTGCCTTGCTTTGGAATGGAAAATTAGGTAGAAAGCTGAATGTTTTCTGGCTGTGTGGGGGAAACTGATAAGCACAATGCTCTCAGGGCAAGATTGTACACACTGAGGACAATAGAAAGTAAGCTAGGCTCCATCAACCTGCAAAGGGATTGGCCCCCTTCACCCTTGCCTCTTTTGAAGTATGCCTGTTCCTTATTTTTCAAAATCGCCTACCACTATGTCAGGAATAATGCACGAACCCACACCCCTGTGCTGTTTGCTGGCTAACAAAGGAGAATTGGCTGTGGAGGTTAGTGAGCTTGTTGACTAGAGGCAAGGTTTCTCTCAGCCCCGCGCCATCTTGAAGTTTTGTGTTTTGTCTTTCCTTCACCCTTATCCACCCACTCCCATCCCCTCAGGTATCTGAGAGTCTAATAGGCCCCCAGCATAAGACACCTTTGAAACAAGAAATTTAGAAGCCAGGCCCTGGGCACATGGGCACACATACACTTTTGGCAGGCAGAGTAATCAGTGACACCAGCAACATGCAAGTGTCTGAATCAGCAGTGAGGACTCAGCAGTTGGGCTCTGGAGAACTCTACCAATAGAATACCAGTGCCAGGTCCCATCCAGAGGCCAAGATCCACTCCATACCCAGAACAACTGCCATCACAAAATTGGCAGGAGTACATAGCAAAGAAATATCACAACTGCCAAGTTCATATCAGGAAGCTAGCATGACAAGCTTCTGGAGATTGAGCAGCACACTATCTTCCCCTCCTAAGCCAGGAAACAATGCTTAACATAAAGACCAGAGCTCCCGCAAAGTGAACCACTGCCATTCTCAGCAACAAAAGATCCCAAGCCCCTCCGATGATAACAGCCAAGTTCATATCACAAAGGCAGCATGACAAGCTTCTCCTGGAGACTGAGCTGCACACCAACTTCCCCTCCCGAATCAGGAAGTGATGCTCAGTGTAAAGACCAGAGATCTCCCCAAAGTGAACCACAGCCATTCTCAGCAACAACAAAGTCCAAAGCTCCTCTGATGGAAAGAACAGCCAAGTTCATATTAGGAAAGAAGCTCCACAAGCTCCTTCACGAAAGCCTTTGCAGCAGGATAACAGACAGCATCAAACAACAACACTTCTTCTCCAGGTCTCCTTTTCATGCTGGCAACAATCCTCAGTGGGCCCCCCACTTAGCACCATGCTGACTCAGTTCAGCTGGTGTTGACCACCAGTTTTTAGTCCACCACATTCTCAGACAAAGGACTTATATCTAGAATATAAAGAGATTGAAAAAATTCAGACTCCCCCCACAAATCAAAGACCCAATTCAAAAATGGGCATCTGAGATGAGTATATGAAAAATGTTCACATCATTGATCATTCGAGAGATGCAAATTAAAATAACACTGAAATTCCAGGCTGGGGATTTAGCTCAGTGGCACAAGCACTTGCCTGGCAGGTACAAGGTTATGAGTTCAATCTCCAGTGCCAAAAAACCCCCCAAAAAACAAAACCACCACCCCCAAAACACTGAGATTCCATCTCATCCCAGAAAGAATGGCTATCATCAAGAAATCAACCAATAACAAATGCTTGAGGGACCATGGGGAAAAAGAACCCTTCTCTACTGTTGGTGGGCGTGCAGACTGGTGCAACCACTGTGGAAATCAGTGTAGAGATTCCTCAAAAAACTAGAATTAGGGGTCCCATTCAACCCAGCTATTCCTCATCTACGTATTTCCCCAGAAATATTAAAAACATCATACCACAGCAATATATGTGCACCCATGTTTATAGCAGCACAATTTGTAATAGCTAAATCTTCTAAGCAACACAAATGCCCATCAACTGAAGAATGGAAAGAAAAGATGTGATATTTTTATACACTGGAATACTACTCAGCCATAAGAATTGATAAGATGGAGACTTTCATAGGTAAATGGATACAACTGAAATAAATCAGACTTGCATGTGTAAACATCATGTTATATCCTTATGCCAGAAGCTGAAAGAGTAAATAAGATCTGATCCAAAATGTAGAATAGATATTATGAAAAGGAAGGAAACTGGTCAAAAGGAAAGAGAAACTGGAATGGAGTAAATGAGAAAAGAAGGAAGGAAAAAGGAAAAAAACATATATGATAGTTAAGATAGATATACTACCAATTTGTATTAGTTCATTGAAAAGAAAGGTTTGTGCTGATATTGTTTGATCAGTTTTCCCTGCTTATATCTTATAATCTGAGCAAACTACTTTGAAGACAATCTGCACTGTATTAAATTGTTACTGTCCTACTACCTTGTTTTGAAATTTTGTATCTTTGCTTTTACTGTTTTTTCTCTTTAGAAATAAGAAAAAAGAAATTTAGGATCCATTCAGTCAGAAAATATATTGTGCTGCTCAACACTAACCTTGACTCAAACCCAATCCCGTGCCTTGAATGTAATAATATATTTCTAACATCTGTGTCCTTAAAGTGCTCCCAAACTCAACCCTTCTTTTGGATTTGTCTCAACTTTCCTCATTCTGCTCACTCTTTTTGGGTGATTGCCCTTTGAAAAGTGCTAATCTTTATGCTCCTGCTCCAATGTTAAATCCCATTCCATTTTTTAGGACCTCACATGAACCTGAACAACTGAACTTGGTAGTGTGTTTCCACTAATGTTCAATTGCCAGGTGTAACTCAGTGTGATCTTAAATATAGCCACAGTGTTTATTTATCTTTTCCCCTTGTGGTTACCATTGTATAGTCTCACATCTCCAACGTCTTAAAAAAGTATTAAGGAGGACTGGAAAATGTTTCACTAAAGTTAAACATGATCGAAACAGTAATGTGAATACTAAAGTTCAGAATGTCATAGATCTCAAAAAATGAACAGGAACACCATTTTTAGCGAATAGGCAAATGTGATAATTTTATAGAAACTAGGGGAAAAGAGTAATATGAATAGAAGCATGAAAATAGATATCTACAAAGCAGCAATCCAGCTATTTTTCACAGTTACCTTCTAAGAAACTTCGTTTTGTGTTGACACAAAGTTAACCAGGCTTTCATTTCAATTTCTAGCAAAACATTGGTAAGCTAATTGAATTTTTCATTACTAGAATCAAACAGTATAATACCAAATTGAATAATTCTTTTGTAAAGTGTTAGATCCCCCGTCTGAGAGATAGCACAGTCATCATGGCAATGGTTCAAAGCTGTGCCATGATAATGCACACCTCCTTCTTCCCAGAAGCCCTCCCGAAAGTGCCAAAGCTCAGGAATGTAAAAGTTTACACAATCCCCTGCACTTTCACAAAATAAATCAGCTCACATCAGCCACCAGAGCCCTACCCCCATCAGAGTCTGTATCAGGCAGAACCTGCCCTTTGTCTGCAGAGAGCTGCCACAGCCTTCCTTGTGGTGACTCCCTCCATGCCCTCCCCACTTATTAAACCCTTTTCTTATCTACTTGCCTCCTCTATTTAGTATTCTGCACTGCTCTAAATTGAGTACAAATCACTCAATCATAAAGTCTCAAAGAAACCCAAATTACAGATTTTTATTCAGTATCCCACATCTTATTTGTGAGAGTATGTAATTCTCATAAAGGTATGTGAAAAATTGCTGTGAAGTTCCTGAATATATGCCTAGAGAGAAAACAAAACAAGGCTCTGGCAAAATTACATTTTCAGGAGATTTGATTGACATTTTGTAATATTAACACATTTGTAGTGAACGAAGAATGACCAGAGGAGGTGTGCAGGTGATACCGATGCTATCCCAGCTGATCGCACTTGACAAGGAAGTGTGGGCCCTAATGCCAGGACACCTTATTCCTGAAGATGAGTGGATCATCGGTCACACACCTCCTGATCTTATTTGAAGATACTGAAAAAGAAAGTGAATAAGTCCTGAACGTTCAACTCCCCATTGTGCTGTGTAAAGACACTGATTTAATTCAATCAGGCTTTTAAAAACCTGCTTCTTACACAAAACATTTCTATTAAAGTTGCCAACCATCTTCACCCTACCAATTCTAATGATTCGTTTCCCATACCTTTTGTGGTATTCAAGTATTTATTACAATACTAAGTATTAAACCTATCTTTTTGAAATCCTTGCTTCTTTCAGCTCTCCTAAAACCTTTCTCCTCCCCTCCATCTCCAGTTTTTCCTTTCTAGTCTTCATACAAGAACCTACTTTTGGCTCTTCTTGTAAGTACTGAGACTCTATAGTTGGCTCTCAGGAACTCCCTACCCCTTGGTAGTACTAGGGAATAGAGCAGGACCTTTGCACATATCTACATGCAAGGTTTCTAATTTTTCTTTACTTGTTTTTAGAAAACATCTCTAAATTGCCAAGTTGTCTAATGTGAAGAACCACCAGGATGGCTCTCCTTGAAAGAACATTTGTCTCCATGTTCGCTAAACCTGGCCCTATTTCCATGTGTTGATTTGTACAGAGCTGGTTAGGATATTTTTTTATCCTCTCAATTGGCTTTTAACAATACAAATCTGTCTAACTGAAGTGCTGATATGTATAGTCTTTAAAGCAATGTGATAGGTCAGTGATGACCCACCTAAAGCTCCTGAGTAGTATGCATAAGCTAAGCTGAGACTGATGCTTGAGAAAGAATCTATGATGTCTCAGGGCATGAAGGTTAGACATCAAAACCAAAGCACTGATCCCATAACACAGGATACTTCCTCAATCTATGATATGTAGATTAATTTTTCTGCATGCCTCCCTTTGCATATTGCAGAGGTGCTATTGTGCCTCCTGCTTAGCTCAGCTCACAGCACTCACATACTTCCCTCCACGCTCACAGTCACTGAACTCCAAGTCACTCCCCTTTTCACAAACGAATAAAGCCTGGGTTTGACCCTGGGTCAAGGCCTTTGTTCTAGTTAGTCATTATTCTAACTGGACCTAGGATGCTCTTGGCTCCTTACAGCAGATATGTATTTATCTCCTGCAGATATGTATTTATCTCCTTATTCTCACTGTGGGTTGTACTGGAAGTGGTAGATTGGAGTTATTTATTGGAACTCCAGTAACTTTCCTGGGATTATAAATGTGAACTCCTCTGGACCACAATGAGGCCAGTGAAATGGGACTTTTATAATAATCTAGGCTGGGTTTGAATTTCCATCCTCTTCCCTCAGTCTCCGAAATGCTGGAATTACAGGCATGCAACTAAGTCATTTTTTGCTTTTCTCTTTTTTTGTTGGTAATGTTTCTCTATGCAACCTCAACCAGCCCCATGGCTTTATAATAACTACTTGCTATAAATTCCCAAACACATACTTATATCCCTATGTCCTTCCCTGAACCTGGGACTCGCATACCAATTGCCTTTTGACTTTTACACTTGGATAATGAAAAAGGTTTTCAAATTTAACATATCCTAAAGACATTCTCCCCAAAACTCTGTTCCTTGTGCATTCTCAGTATCTTAGTTGATGGTCTCACCACCCATCCTTTTGCTTCAGCCCAAAACCCAAGGACAGTCCCAGGGTTTTCCTGATTGGTTCTTTATTTCACTCTACCTTCTCCACAGAGAGGAACTGCAAACAGTACCCAAAGCAACTATCCTTTATTTGTGCTTTTAAATCTGTAAAATATACACACAGAATCAGATATGAAATATTGATATTATAGACTAAATATCTACGTGTACACACATGCAGATACAAAAGTGGGACCCAACAGCAAAGGAATGATGCTGGATCCTCTGCCTCACACCATACACAAATATTAACCCAAAATGGGTAGAAGATCTAAATGCAATGTTCTAAGAAAACACAAGAGTGCATCTTTTTGCCTGTGAATTTAGCAAGGACTTCTTCAATATGACACACACAAAAGAATATGTGAAACAAAGAGGAAAAAATGGGTAAGTTGAACTTCATCAAAATTTAAAGCTTTTGTGTTTCATTTAAAAAGGAATTCTTCTCCTACCTGTTTCTTCCTACCTCTTCTCCTACCTGAGCAGGTGCTTCCTGCTCAATGTTGATTTTGGTAGAGATAAATAGTTTTTTGTGAATGCCTAGGTGCATGTGTGTGATAGTGATTCTCTTGCTTTGCTTTTATCACATATGTATAAGTCCCTAAACAATGTTGCTTAAGTTTATCCATCTTGAAGTTATGTATGTAAATGGAATCTCACATGTACATTTTTTGTGACTTGCTTCTTTTTGTTCAATCTGTGCATTCCTTCTATCCTGAAGTGCATATTGTGGCTCTATAGAGAATTTCATAACCTATCATAATTAATACCATGATATATTATTTATGTGTTATGGCTTATACATATTATATTTAGATATCCCCCAAAAGCTCATACTCTCATAGGTGGGGTTTTTGGAAAGGGGCTGGATCATGTGGTATGTGACAATGGATTCGGGGGTATGAATATAGATGAAGGTTGTGTGATAACTAAATTAATCATTTGATTGTTTTAGTATGGTTCTAGGGTTGGATAATAGGAATCCCCACCCTAGATGTGGGTGTCACCATCCAATAGGCTTGTAGTATAGATAGGATAAAAATCTGGGAGGTTCATTGTTTGAGGCTCACTGCCTCTTGCCTGCTCTGCCATGGACTGTTTCTCTCCTGCTGTCAGGGACTGACAATTCCAGGAAATCGCCATACCTGCTGTGATTCACTCCAGATAATCCTCTTCCATTCTTCACACTGTAGCCCCACTAATATCAATCCCCTTTCTTATGCCTTCAGTATTCCATTTTGTTAGGGACCACAAATCCACAATGGCTACTTTTGAATATTTCCCTATGGGATAAAAGGAAGGATTGGATTATTGTCACCACCCTTCTGAGATTTCCCATTGACTCTTCTAAGCATAAGGTCTTCTATACCTTCTTGAGTCATTTTAGGATTGTACTCCAGGTCAAGATACTTCTAAGCATAAGATTATCTATGTTCTCTTGAGTCTGAGTCTTCCGATGAATTGTAATCTTTTACTAGCCCCAGCTATCACTGTATACACCAAATAAATAATGACTGCTTTGAGAGTGGAGGAGGCCGATCCAGAGACATCGACTTCTCAACCATTGATGGAATACTATACTTGTCTCTGTTTTTAATTTTTCTTCCCACATTCTTAAGTCAGCCAATTGGGACTCTTGGCCAAGTTCCTGATACCATTTCATTTTGAAAAACATTCAAATTCAGACCTTGGGCTGGGGATTTAGCTCAGCGGCAAAAGCGCCTGCCTTGCAAGCACATGGTCATGAGTTTGATCCCCAGTACCCCCCAAAAAATATGGAGTCAGACCTTGGTCATTGAGATTTTACCTGAATTGGCTCATGGCTTGTCCAATCTTATTTCTTCCTACTCCCCCACTCCATTTAGCCTCACTGACCTCCCCATCCTTCAAATATCACCAACCATTTCTGTTTATTTGTTTGCTTGTTTGTATTTTGTCTGTCTGTCCATCTGTTTGGTTTTTAAAACAAGGTCTTGATCTGTCCTTAAGGCTGGCCTTGAACTTGCTATGTATCCTAGCCTGGCCTAGAACCCTAAATATTCCTGCCTCAACTTTGGAGTGCTGATATTATGGGCATATGTACCACACTCTGCTACAAAGCACATTTTTGGCTTCTGGTCTTTTTCTTTTGCATGCAAATCTCCAGATTTTTGCATGGCCATCTCCTTTTTAACTCTCTGATCTGAGGAAAAATGCCATAGCCTTAGAGACATCTTTCCTAACCACCAAGTAAAACACTCTTTCTCTTCTTCTTGCCAGTCCTATTTCTATACAATCTTGGATTTTGTTTTTTCTGTTTCATATGCTGGAATATAAGATTTAGGAGGATGTAATGTAATTGTTTGCTGCTAGATCCTGCTGGATACAAAGTAGAAATTGAATATTTATTTGATTGAATGAATGTAATTAATAGGATTTTAGAGTCCATCTGGCAGAAATAACAGGCATTTTCCCATAGCAAAAGATCAATAATTTTCATGAGGTACAAATTTTGTATTAAAAAATAAGATTAACAAGTGAATTTAACCAGACAAAGATGATTTAAAGTCTCAGCATCTTGGTGAAAAACTAAAAGTATCTCTTATTATGAAATTAAAATAATGGATCAATCCATTGATGAAGCCAGCATCCTCCATACAGGAGTCTTTGGGGGATGCTTCATAGTAAAACCACAGCTCCCTCTCAGGACCAGGAGAGCTAAGGGCTTCATGGTTTCCCTTAGATATTAAACTGCCTCTGTCCACTTCTTTTTGTCATTGTTGGTGGTGATGGTGGTGAATCAAACTCACAACCTCAAGCTTGTCAGGCAGGCACTTATGCCACTAAGCTAAATCCCTGGCCATTCCTTTTTTTTAAAAAATGGTGCTGGTGTTTGAATCCAGTGCCTCATATGTGGGAGGCAAACACTTTACCATTGAGTTACATCCCAGCTCCTTCCAATATCTTTGTGAAGAACTCCTTTATAAATATCTCCTTGTTTATCTGCTTTGCTTTGCCCATCTGTTTCCTGTTGGTTACTGAGTCATACATGGTATCAGGTCCACAACCTAGAAACATATTAAATCATGCATTCCACTGAAAGATTTTAAAAGTGCCTAGGAATCCATAAGCATGGAATCCATGCTCATTGTTTCCAATTTGGAATCTGACATCATAGTGTTGTCAAGTGGCGCCTTTAGAAATGGCCCATCAAATAAATTTATTCTAGGTCCTTCTCCTCTCAAACAAAGAATGGGAGGAGACAAGCAAAAAATAATTCCAAAAGTTTATTTGAAAAGTTCAGGGTGATGGGGTAAGGGAAAAACTGGCTCTGTAGAGTGAACTTGGGATGAACAAAGAGAGGAAAGGATAAAAGCTAAAATAAAAGTGCACTCCACATCAGATACAGAGAGGGCTATCATGAGGAGTCACGACAGCAGCTTTTATGCTGTCCACATCTCAGGGAGCTCTTCAGAAGTTCCACGTACTGGCTCCTGAGAATTGACACTGTCCTGGGGTCTTGTGACTGACTGGTCCTGTTCATTTCTCCAGCCAGCTCTGCGCCCCCATCTCCTATATCAAATATATATATATATATATATATATATATATATATATATATATATATTTTTTTTTTTTTTTTTTTTTAAACCTGCCTTATTTTCTCATAGGGATGCAGTAAAGATGTGCCACTTGGCTATAATTCACATGTGGCATGACAACAAAATATTACTATAGACAGCCAAGTTAGAAATTAATATACAGTCAGAGAGAGGTTGAGCTTGGAGGAAGTAGGCACAAAAAAATAAAAACACCAGAATCGTGGTTGGAAGTAAATCTGAAGAGAGCCAGACCTCAATGGCCAGGCCTAAGAGCCTCTCTAGAGATAAACAGCAGCTTGAAGTTATACTATAATCAGAACCTATTCAGTGGGTCCAGATAGGTATCAGCCAGGTAGGTGGGTGCTGAACATCTGGACCCAGACTCCCCTGCCTTCTCCAAGATGCCTTTGTCCTTTCCATGCAGCCTGGCTTTAAGACTCATTTCCATATTGGGCCAATATTATCTAAGCAGCTATACTGTAACCCTACAGGGTGACTGTAGTCAGTCCCATATCGTACCCACATAGTGACTTTGTTGAATAAGTTACCCTTATAAAGGGCCTTGATGGCCTTCTACCTCCACAACCCCTGCCATAGAAATCTAGGGCCTATTCTGCTTCTTATTTCCAATAAAAACTTCTAACTTCTTAATTTGGTTCTCAGCTTCATTTCTTGATGTGAGACCATGAACTCAGTACATTTGACATCTAATAGGTCAGGACTTATATTTTTCTCTATCACTAAGGATTTGCCTGGCTTATCTTATGTGAATGCGTATAAACATATGTAAGACATATTCTTAATCATTTTATATATATTTACATTCACTTTTTTGTGTCTAATGTATCATATATTACACTATAAATTAATGGCCATTATTTAAGAATTTTTGACTATTCTTATATAACCTATTCAGAACAATAAACTATAATAAATTTTTCTTTACATGGTATCAATTGCAGGAAGTGGAGAAGGATCAGAGCTGGAAGACCTAGTAAAATAAAGGTTCAACAAACAAAGAGGGGAGAAAAGGAAAAAGGACAAGTTGCTTAGGCCCTAACCATTGTAGGGAACCACCCAGATAACTCGCCTTGACTCTCCTTGAAAAGAAGAGCAGCTATCTCCATTTTGAATAAACTTTTGGCCCTGTCTCCATGTATGGATAATGTAAACAGCTGGCTAGGCTATTTTTTTGTGGCTTTAGTTGGCTTTAAGCAATGTAAATTGGGCTGGCTGTGGAGCTGATGTGTAACCTCTGAAGAAAGTGACAGATCAGTGTTACCCCACCCAGTGACCCCTCAAATGTGTGCTTGAGTCTGGTGAGATAGAGAGCCATGCTCCACACTGTCCGCTGGGACCGAGCCTTGACAAAGAGGGTAGGACTTCCCAAGACAAAAAGGATTGCACATCAGAACTGAAGCACTGATCCCAAATTATTAGACACTACCTCAGTTGTGTATGCAGATTGCTCTCTCTGCATTTCTCACCCTGTGCATATCACAGAGGTGATCTCAGACCCAACTCAGGTAGTCATGGCAGTTGTGCATTTCCCACCACTCTCACTGTCACTCAACCCTGAGCCACTCCCCTCATGGAGAATTAATAAATCCTGGGAAGAGTTCTGGGTTGGGGCCTTTGTTCCAGTGAACCATCATCTTGGCTGGACTTAGGACCCTTTGGCTCCCCATAACTGTATATAAGTCTCAGTGTCTTTCTTCTTGATGTGGGTTGCACTAGAAGTGGTAGATTGGAATTAACTCACTGGAATTTCAATAACTTCTCCTTGGGATTACAAATATAAACCTTGCTGGACTTCAACGAAGACAGGAAAGGGTTCTCTACAGCCCTAATGGCAAATCACTTGCCATACTCTAAAATACTTGCATTCCAAGATAAACCATCATTGACAGGAAATACTAAAAAAAAGCTTCCCTCCAGAGATAAACCACAAAAACAGGAATATCCTGTTTTATCAAAAGATAGGAACAATTTGTTTTGTCCAATAAACAGTTAACTGCTTTAGCTGAACTTTAAATTCCTATTATTCAATTTGATGAGATATAATTTCTCAAAGCCCAAATTTCTTTTTTTATTTTTATTGTTTAGCTTTTTCTGAGCATTATTACAAAACAAGATCCCAACAGTGCTTTATTTTTTCTTTTCAACACCCTGTTCTGTGGCTTCCTTGGCTCTCTTTGCCTGGATGCTGAAGAGATGGGCCTTGGCACCGGCCATGCACAGACTAGCAAATGCTCTGAAGTTCTTTTCCTCCTCTGTGATGACCCTGGCCTTGTCCTTCTTACAGACGACCCTGACAAGCATCACAGATCGTCACCTGGGTAGCCAATTTGAATTCTTCAGCAGAGCTTTCTCTCTTCTTAGGGGCCACTGCAAATTGGCCTGTAGGGACTCAGTGGATTTGTTCCACCTCCTCGGGTCCACAGAGATATCAGTGATCCAGACCATCTTGTGAATACCAGTCACATGCACCTCCTCCAGACTGAAGCCCCTGCTAACTGGAACCTTGGTGTGGTATCCTAGGGTGGGACAGTGAATGATGGGCCAGATGGGCTAGACACAGGGGGAGGGGCTATGCAGCGCACTTTAGCCTGGCAGGCCTTGTGCCTGCGGATCTTCTGAGCTGGCTGACTGAATCATATAGCCACGAACTGCTGCCAGTCCTTGTGGAAAGGGCGCTTCAGAATCATGCCATTCTGTCTGGGCGCCATGGCTGCCTCTTAGGCTGCTGAGCAGCTGAATGGAAAACACAAGCCTGACTTTCTTGAACTGCTAGTAAAAATGTTTCCCTCTGCTCTTATTTGTCTCTGAATTTTATTTTGACAAAAGTTCCTGAATTGTCAGTGGCTGTCACTGATTTTTTTCTGAGAAGTGCTATGATTGCATGCACCCAGGGTTGGCTTCATGAGTGAGTGACGTGTAATCTCACAAGCCTTGCTTACCTTTGATTTAATGGTCTGTTATCACGATCATGAAGCTCTCAGTAATTAAGAGGGGGGCCCTAAGTTGTATTGCAGGCCCTGAATGTACTGTAAACCTCTCTCTTAGGCTCTCAAGCACAGCATGGTCTTGGGGCTCCGACAGGTCTTTTCATGTAAGAAAAGTCTCACCTTTATCTATAACAAGCATGATACCTAAGACTTACTTGATGATTACATAAGCTTCTGTAAATATTCCCCATGCTGACACTTCAGATTGTCCATAAATAATAGTTGGGAGCTGCCCCGTTGGCCTTCTTATAAGCACAGCTATTCTGGGGAGCTCTTCTCAGTACGAGCCTCATACTTCTTCCCAGGAAAGATTTCTTGAGAGAGGTCAGCTACTCATGTGTGCATTTCCTTTTCTTCTTTTTCCTTTCCTGTCCTGGAGATTGAACCCAGTGCCTCCCATATGAAGCAAGTGCTCTACTACAGAGCTACATCTTCAAACTTCATTCAAGCCATTAAGATGCATTTTCATCCTTCACTAGCACCTCAGGTACCCTCAATGATCCTATTATTAAACAATTTTCATGGTGTCTCCTTGATCTTTCTGGGACAATTCTGGTCACTTACCTTTTGCAGCACTGGACTGCTGTTTTTTCCCTACCTCTTTTCCTAATGGGTGTCAATTTCCAGGCAGTCAGTACTCCCCAAGAATCTTTCCAAGGACTAGTTGCTGTCTCGCTTTACACACAACCCTGTTAGATGAGCTCATCCATTTCTACACTATTGTTGCTTATCTGCTGAAGATTCTTGATCTGAATTTGTAGCTGTGAAAAGTAGGTTTCCCTTAGGATGGCTTAAACCTGATGTCAGCCTGAGAAGTAGGATCCCAGCACCGCCTCTCAGGACCCGATGTAGTTCTCAAGATTTAGATGGCGTAAAAGGGCACATGTCGAGAAGAGCTCCTGATCACAGCTTTCCTTATGCTATGCTATTCCACCTTGCTTTCTCCAGAATGCACTTTTTTTTTTTAATCGGTACCGGGGATCAAACTCACAACCATGCACTTACAAGACAGGCGCTTATGCCACTGAGCTAAATCCCCAGCCCCTCAGGATGTACTTTTATCTTGCTTTTTTCCCCTTTTATTTGACCCAACCTTGCTCTGCAGAGCCAGTTTCTCCCTCACTCTTCACTTTTTTCAAATACTTTGTTTTCTGCATTTTGTAGAAGACAACCTGGGCATTTCTCCTTGAACGCAGAACAATTGGCATTAGTTAAAATCAAGTCTTATTCCCATATATTAATATGTACAGAGTGGGCTATGCCAACTTCAATTGGCTCTAAGCAATTCAAGTAAGTCTAGCTGAAGTACTGTTATATAATCCTTAATACCGGCCAAGAATTTCCTGTTTCCTCACATTATCTTCCCTGTAAAATGGTGGAACACAGTGGGATGGCAGAGCAGATAGCTCCAGGAATGTCAATTGGTCTGAGCCTCAAAATAAGAAACTATGGATTTCCCAGGTACAAAAGTTTACATATCAGAAATTGAAGCAACAGCCTCCTACATTCATTCATGTGCTATCCCAATCAAGTTACGCAGACTGGTCCTTCTGCATATCTTTCTTTCTGCATATTGCTTATTTATTTATTTATTTATTTATTTGATTGTGCAAGACTAAAACCAGTAGTCAGCACATATTGAGAGGATAACAGCATGTAAGATAGCAACTATGGGGGAAATTCCTTCTGGTTTTTTGTTTTGTTTTGTTTTTGGTACTGGGGATCAAACTCTCAACCACAAACTTGCAAAACAGGCACTTATGCCACTGAGCTAAATCCCCAGCCCTCCTTCTGTCTTGTTTTTGAATCTAATATTGTTTTCACTGTTTTGTATTGTTTTGTTTTCTTCAATGTTCTGTTTTGATTAGTTTTATTTTGTTCTATTTTGTTTCATTTTATTATGTCTGATGGTATGGGCAGCAATTTTGAGGATAACAAGAGGCATTATGATAACCATTGTTGATTTCCTATTATCCTGTTCTGAAGTTCTGTATCACTTTCACTGTTTTGTTTTGATTGGCTTTACTGTTTTGTTTGGTTTTATTCTCTTTAAAATAAAATTTAAAGAAAGAAAGAACTGTATATTGATTAAATGAGCAGCATGAGCTCAAGGATCTTAAAAAAGGGAGCTTGATGTATAATCACCAAATTAACCCATCTCCATGGTTTGCCTATGTGATCCCAGCTACACAGGAGGCTGAAGTAGGAAACTCAAGTTCCAGGTCAGCCTGACAAAGTAGAGAGAAGAAATTCTGGCACACCTGTGAGCCCTCAGGGATCACAGCTGGGGCAGAAGGATCACCTCAGGCTTGAAGCCCACCTTGGGCTACATTGCAAGAAAGTGGAT
Organism: Hydrochoerus hydrochaeris; assembly: GCA_004027455.1. Taxonomy (NCBI): domain Eukaryota; kingdom Metazoa; phylum Chordata; class Mammalia; order Rodentia; family Hydrochaeridae; genus Hydrochoerus; species Hydrochoerus hydrochaeris. The sequence goes on from PVLA01004888.1 coordinate 66,639, forward strand.
GCACCTTTGTAAGGCAGATTAGAAGTGCATGTGAAAAAAACACAGGACAAGATCCAGATGGCTGATATTGTAAAATCATCACATGCTTATCAGTCTATCATGTACTTGAGAAATGTACCCTACCATATACTTAAGACTGTACCCCTTGTGAAAGTGTTATTCACATGCTTAAGAAATCCCCAACTGACCTTGTCATCTTCCCAGAACAAAAGCTAAGATTTTGATTGATGTAGATTACACCAATTAGTGAAAGTTATTTTGAGAATCCAGCTTATCCTTGTAAATATGAGCACACCTAAAATTCACTGGGCGTCCCTACCGGGACATCTCTTGAAACTCACTCTTCTGCCAGGAGAGCTCTTCTGCTTCCTCTGCATTAGCCACACTTTAAATGAACTTTCACTTCACACCATATCAATCTTCACTAAGAATCCCCCTTCTCCATTCTTCACTGGAGGGCAAGGGCCCAAAGAGAGACAGGGGGTCATTTGGGAGACCCCTAACCCCCTCATAGACCTTCCTACTAGATGCAACCCCTTGAGACATAATGTTAAGTGAACTAAATCTGACATACAAGCTTGAATATTACAAGGTTTCTCTTATTGAAAAACCTGAATTATAAATAAAGAGCAAAATAAAAGCCATTAATAGGAAGCAGACAGATCTTTTGCAAATAGGAAGGGAGCCAAAAAATGGAGAGGACAGGAATGAAAAAAGAATTTTGATGTGCTATGTACATGCACCAACTCTCCATAAGGAATGGTTCATTTGGTACAAACATGCTATGGCAAACAGAAACACCAAAATGACACCCAGGGTTTAGGAGCATATTTATTTAATATTAGATGGAATCAATCATCCCTCAAAATGTCAAGCCCTGATGGCTCAGAGAGGGAGGCTTATGTGTGTTTACTAAGGGGAAGTGCAGAGGTAGAATACTTGGCTGCCTTTGACGGGTTCTTACAATATGCATCATAGTGACCAGCTGTTTTTAAAAGACAGAGGCAACCGGAACTGCAGCAAGAACTATCACAGGGCAAATGAAGCATAGGGTAGGAGGGCATTTTCTGCTACAAGTAGTTATAAAAGATAAAAACTGAACAACGAAAGAAACTCCAAAAAAACTTTAACGGGATCAGTGAATAAAGCTGATTATTTGAGAAAAAAAAAACAATAAAAACACTCTTACAGAGTCTGACACACTTCTCTGGGCTAGAGCTCTTCACACGAGTGTACTGATCTTTGATTTTTGCAAATAAACCTATGTGTTTACTTCTGGGTCTCCTTCCTAGTTTTTTCTTCGGGATAACAAGAACCCAAAAGTCAGAACCCCCGACAACAACCCTGGGCAATTTAGAGTTCCATCTCCAGCACTGAAATAAGTAAATAACAGAAGTACGTTATTTTGCAAGAAAGAATGAAGCTTTATACAGCGTCAAGCACTTAACAGCGAGATGGACACGCCCTCTGGGGAAGACGCCCTTCCTTCCACTGCTGATTGGAGGTGGCCTCCAAACCGCGAAGAAATTCTTCCTAAATATGTTAGTACGGAATGTCCTCATGTATAAAATAAGGCTGAAAAACTTCGACTTCACCGGATTATACCGAATATACTTAAGGATGGGAGAAAAAAAAAAAAAACCCGGCGAGGTTCGCAGCTCAGCGCTGACCTCCGGACTCAATACCTAACTGATAGGTTCAGCCGCGGCAGTCCGAGAGCGGACTGTGCGCGTGCGCGTGAGCGGCGGCGTAGCAGGGCGTGCACCTAGACACTGGAGAGGCCGCGCAGGCGCAGGGCGGGTCGCGCGCGGGGATGAGGGACTCGTACTACCCCCACCCCGTGCCCTCTCGGCCTAGGGCGTCTCTGCATTTTACCACACCCATCCTCTTCTGCGCAGCCTGCTGTGGCTCCGTCGGCGCTGTTTTCTTCTGTGGCCTCGAACCTGGCCACGCCCCCTCGCTCGGATCCTTGGGACGTCGCCGAGAACTAAGCGCGGCGCACGGCTGAGAGTTGACGGACGGTGTCTGGTGTGGTGCTCTACATCCCTGGACCGCGGAAGAGACCTTCCAGGGCGGCCGCGATGTCGAGCCCGCGGCGGGTCAGTCGGCTCCTGGATCTGTGAGTCCGCCGCGTCCCGTGCTGCTCTCCCTCCCGCTCCCCTGTCCGCCCCCCCACCTGGGTCCCGCGTCCCCAGCGCGTCGTCGGCCCGCGGAAGTCGGTCGTGCCGGGCGGCCTGGCCCTGGCGCCCCCACGACGTCCCCGTTTGCAGGCGCCCCGCCCGCCGAGCCGAGCCGCGCAGTGGCCTGGAGGAGCTCGGTCGGCCCGCTGGTGTCCTGGCGCGGAGCCTCGCCCTGGGCCCGGGTCCGGGTCCGGGTCCGGGAAGCTTGGCTCGCCTTGTCTCTTGGCAGCGTGGCGAGGGGTGTGCACGACACCTGGACAGGTGCCTTGCGAACAATAAACCAAGTGTCATTTACTGTTGTTATTTTCCCCCAAAATTGTACTGGGAATTATGGTTACCATGGCAATTGCTTTCCTCCAGGAGCTTTGGACCGTTAATACTGCTGTGTCTTGGAAATTTAGATAGCTTGATGCTGAGGAGAACAAAATCTACTGAAAACCTTCTAAAAAGACTCAGATTTGGCATATGTTAGCACGGATTTATGATTTACAATATGTGTATGTACTGGCTTTTAAAATTATCTACTTGTCGGCTTTTTTAGATAAATAAATACTTGTATTTTTGGCCATCGGTCTACAGTCATTTTTCATACAAGAGACATCAGTTGGTTCTCGTATTTGTAGATTCAGACTTTAGAACCCTGAGAGAAAGTGTTTGCTTCAGAGTGGGGTATAAATTTAACGCCTTATCCAATTTGATTTATACCAGTCAAGTCAGGGTAGGGTAATGATTAAGAGTGCAAACCACGAATGAGACAAAATTCTGTTCTTACAACTAACATTTACTAGTTGTACAGTCACGAGCAAATGATATGATCTGTTTGGGTTTTTCTGTTCTCATCTGTCAACGGAGGGCAACATTATTTTAGCATATACTGTTGAACTGTTTTGGAGATTAAAAGCTAGTACACGTGCCTGCGGTCCCAGCACTTGGGAGGCTAAGACAAGAGAATGGCTAGTTAGTTGGAAGGCAGCCTGGGTTAGATAAGGGAGTTCAAGCCCAGCCTGAATTATATTTCAAAACGCTTTCTCAAAAAATGAAAGATACATGTTAAAAACCAGTACATATAAAGTCTGTATAGAATAATGGTTGGCACACAGTTAAATGTTCATTTATGTTAGAAATTAATATTGTCTCCTGCCTGCCATGGAAAGCAGCATAAAAGGGATAATTACATTTTTTTCCTAGGGCTCAGTTTCATTCCTATATCTAAAGTCCTCATATTTCTTGCAGCCTCCCCAGGAGTTCCATAGAAATGATCCTCTGAATTCCAGGGGTCAGAATTAGTTCTTTCATTTCCGGGTATCCACAGTTTTTTTTATTTTTCAGAGGTTCTCAATATTCAATTCAGCATGTGTTTGAAGAGTGCATATGTGGAAATGGATCCCTATGCTGAAGGTTGTACAAAGTAGCTAACATAATGCAGTTACAATTTGAGGAGATTGAGATATGTGTGTAAATAACTATAGTAATGGTAGAACAATGCTAGGAAAGAGGGGTTAACAAAATTTTTTGAAATTTCTGATGAAGAAAAGAAAATGCAAGACTAGAAGGCTCTGTAAAAGTGATCCCATTTGAAGATTGGTAGCACCCAACAAAAAGAAATTCAGAGAAATGTACCTAAGGGGGAGTATAATAGTAAGATGTGAGAACACCAGAAAGTGGTATTCTGTAGTAATGGGAAGCTGCCAGAGATTTTGTAACTATGCCAAGAGCAGAGAAAGATTTGAATTAGGTAAAAGTTAAGGAATAGGGAGATCCTTTGCCCACTGTTGCAGAATCTTGGAAAAAACAGGGTTAGTGGAGCCTGTGGAGTTGGAGGGGTGCCTTGCAGTGTGCAGTATGCCACTATTATAAAAATAAAGAGAAGCAGGGTGTGGAGGACGCATACCTGTGCTTCCAACCATTTGGGAGGCTGAGGAAGGAGGACTGCTAGTTTGAGGCTAGCCTGGGCAAGTTACTGAGAACCTGTCACAAAATAAAAAGGGTTGGAAACATAGCTCAGCACTCCATGGATTCAATTACTAGAACTACAAAAGATAAAAGTAGACATATTTAGATTCATGCCGACAGAATTTTAAACCATAGTACTTAGTGAAAAAAGGAAACAGTAACACATGTAAAGAAAATTATCCAGAACTTGGAAGTAAAGCAGAAAAGATGACCACATGGCCTATATTGTCACACTAGCACATATGTCTCCCAGTGAGGGTCCATATTTGCATGTGGCACCATAGTTTGTAACCCTTTGGGAGCAGGCAGTAGTTTGAGGCTGGCTGTTGGTCAGCAGGCAGCTTTTGGTTCGTAACAAAGTATAGATCTTGAGCTAGAGTCAGTCAGTGGAGTCACTAAGCTCACTACTTTCCTCTATGGAGGAAACAGTCCTTGGTGTACATCTTTGCACTATGTAGCACACTGCCTTAGGGGATCCTTTGATCTGGTTTGAATATCGGGATCAAGGAAAGAGGCTGATCAGATATTGCCCAAGTCTTTAGCTTTGTTAGCTGGAAGAATGGTGACAGACTGTTGCAGAAAAGGAAGTGTCTTGGGAAGATAGAAAATCAGCAGGAATATCAAGAGGGCGTGATGGACAGTTTCTAATCTGAGAGACTGGGAGTGGAGGCAAAGATTGAGAGTAAGTTTTTTCTAGATGATAGATGAAGCCATCATTTAGTTTATGGAAGAGAGTGCAGAGAAAAGGACAAGATTTTATTTAACACTTTAGAGCTAGCAGCATATTTTTCTTTTTTAGATAAACTCGTAAAACTGATTGGCTAAATACTAATAAATTATCTCTTAACTATAAGATTCAGAGCAAATCATATTGCATGGATGGCTCTACCTCCTATTTCTTTACATGTATAGTGTATATGCACATGCTGTATATACTGTGCATATGTTTACTGTACATTTTATATATTGAGTCTGCCAAAAAATGTGTATACACTTCAGGAAAAGAAAAACTTGTATAAATATTTTAATACTAAATTTATTGAGACATCATGAGATTAATACAGTTTACCTTTGGTCTCTACAATGATAGAGAGTGATGGCCATCGGCTTCCAGACATTTATTAGTACAACAGTCTGCTGCTTGGGTAACCTTGGTTACTGAGATTGCTGCATGTGCATTTTCAATCTCTTCTCTAAGGGCTGGCAGTGCTGTCAGTTTTCTGTGATAAACCACATCCTCTAGGGTCCCCCATATGAGGGTAACACCATCTGTTGAAAAAAAAATCATATTATTTCTCTTTTCCTGAAGTGTGTATACATTTTTTTTTGTGGACTCTGTATATGTATATATTCTTCTGTCTAACTTTCCTCTAAAGAGACACCACCATTTTTCTGCTAAGAGATCAGAAACCAAGAAGCTTAATGAGTACACAAGTTGTAAATCACAACATTGGTGAAAAGGAGCTTGTTCTTCCCAGCTGGAAGTGTGGGTAATACATGGTGGGAGTGACTGTCTCACAGGGGCAGTGAGATAGAATGGTAACAACACTTCTTTCCCCCGGTGTTGATACCTGATTGTACGCACTGCTTCAGCCCGAGGACCTGCCCAAGCGTGTGGGCCCATTGCCTCAGCCCACCCACACCAGAGGCTGTCTTTGGAGCAGTAGAAGTCCCGCTACACTTCGGCACACAATCTTCCGTCATTTTCACCACCCCTAAACCCTGTGTCCTGCTTGTCTTCATCAGTCATATCAGACTGGCAAAACCAGGTGGACAATTATTATATTATTCGGTAAAACTCTGTACTCACTTTTGTTTTGAAGGACTCCCCATCTTTGGTTCAATGAGCTGAAAAACTAATGTTTTAGGTCTATCAATAGCAAGGTCATCACTGCTGATACAACTTATTTCAGCATTAAGGATTAATTGCCTGAAAAATATCAACCATATTACCTTTAAACTGGAGTTCCATGGCTTTTTTCCTGATTGTCATTGTCTTTTTCTCCTATGTGGAGGAGAGTTAGCAACAACCAAAACACTAGTAGGGTAGCTTGTTCCAACCCTGCCTCTACTCACTCAGTTTCACTAATAGGTAGAACTGTGGGGAGCTCTTTTTTTCTTCCCGCTTCACTTCACCACCTGGATGAGAGCATTGGATAGTAGATCTCAGGAGATCAGAAGACCTTGTCCTTTCTCTTGTATAAAGCCATATTTCTGTTAGTTTCCAGTGTGTGTTAGCAAACCATCAGCTCTCAGATTTGATTTTACCTTATATGCTAGTAGGGCAGAGAACGGCTTTGTTCCATGGAGACTGGCAGAAGATAAGAGATTGTAGAGTTAACAACAAAAAACTTGGGCTGGGGATTTAGCTCAGCGGCATAAGTGTCTGCCTCACAAGTGCACAGCCGTGAGTTCAATCCCTGGTACCAAAAGCAAAAACAAAAACTTAACACTGCTCACCACCCAGCAAGCAGGATGAACATTAGCTTGTTTGCTTCTATCCTGAGCCCTGCAGAGGTGCAAGGGGCTCAGACAGATATCTGTACATGGGGGTGCATGGTAGGAGAGGGGCAGTGAGCTTGGGGAATATGCCATTTTAGAACAAGGAGCAAGTATGCTTGCCTTTGTCTTGGGGTAAGTAATACCTAACTTCTCAGAATTGCTGCTGCTTCAAAGGTATTATAAATGTGTTCAGAAAACTAAAATGTGTGTGTTCAAAGAAGGAAAGGAGGAAACTGTTGATGGTTCCTCAAAAAAGTTAACCACAGTTTCATCCTAGGTAGAAGGGGCAGTTGGAAATACTGTGACTGTCTGAATGTTAAAAATGTATTAGAATAAAGACACATTACCATTAATCCCTCTAAAAATACTTCCCTCAGACACCTGTACTCCATCATTCTTTCCACTTTCTGAAGCAGTCCTGGAAATATTTTTTCTTGTCTTTAGAAAGTGTAATCAAGAATATGATAAATGCTGCTGTGTGCCATTTAGCAAAATGGCAGGCTCAAAAATATTAGTGTGTTCTTAGCCGCCTTAGTCACTGAACCTGAAACCAGGCCACTTCTAATTCTTCCCCAAGTCAAAATGACCATGAAAGGTAAATATTGAACAATACCGTGAATGGACAAAAACCACTGAATTACGTAGCTTAAAATAATTACTGTAATTACATGTGATATTCACTTTAAGTTTTGAAAAGAAGTCAAAAGATATGATGAAGCCTTACCACATAAAAGAAGTCAATAAAGAGATAGAAATTAGGTTTTTTTAAAGAACCAAATGTGGGTCCAGGAATGTAGCTTGGCAGTGCACCGCCTACCTGGTGAGTGTGGTCCTGAGTTTGATTCATGGTACCAAAAAAACAAAAAACAAATACAAGTTCTGGAGTTGAAAAGTACACAATCAGATGTACTCAACAGTAGTTTTGAACTGGAGAATTAATGAATTTGAGGACAAATCCTTTGTGAGTATGCACTCCAAAGAATTGAAAAGTAAGATGAAAAAAAATAAAAACTTAATTGAAACTCGGAGGAGTGTGGAGCACCATTAAGAATGTTAGTATGGGGGCCAAAGTCTGAAGTTAAAGTAAAAATCACTAAGGAAATAAATATGTAATAAAAACATTGAAGGGATTAAATGTGAGGAGATGGCTTAGTAGTACAGTGCCTGCCTGGCAAATGCAAGATCCTGAGTTGGATTCCCAGCATCAAAAAAGAAAAAGAAAAATTAATATGTGTATGCCTGGCATGGGTGGTGCACTCTTATTACCCCCAGCACTTGAGAGACTGAGGCAGGCAGGAAGATTTCTGCAAGTCCAAAGCCAGGCTTGCCTACAAAGTGAGTTCAAGGCCAGTCTGAATTGCATAGTGAGATCCTGTCTCAAAAATTAATGTGTAATACAGGCATCAAAAAGAGAAGAAATGTTTGAAGAAGTAGTAGGTAAAAACTTCCCAGACTTGCCAGGTGTGGTGAACATCTATAAAACCAGCATTTGGAGCCTGTACTTGAGCTGCACAGAGTGATCAAGACCAGCCTAGTGTGCACAGTGAGACCTGCCTTGAAAATACGAACCAAACCAACCCCTGCAAAAAACCCAAAACAAAAAAGCCCTGTCTTCAAAACAAAACAAAAAAGTTTCCAAATGTAAGGAGACATTAATTTACATATCCAAGAGCTTAATGAATGCCAAGTAAGGTAAACAGAGATCCACACTGAGAAATAACAAAATGGTGAAGTTGAAGATGAAGAGAACGTTTTGAAAGCACCAAGAAAAAAAGACTCAAGCAAATCCCAGTACAATTAATGTGAAACTTATCAAGTACTATGCAGTGGAGGCTAAAAAGTAGTGGGGTGATATACTGAAAGTCCTCAAAGAAAAACCTCAGCCACAAATACTGTCATTAGAAAAACTCTAAAAATGAAGGTGAAATAAAGACATTCCTAGCTAAGCAAAGGCTGAGAATTTGTTGCAACCAGAACAGCTTCAAGAGAATTTCTAGTGAGTGGGAATGTCACTCAGTGGCAGAGAACTTACCTAGCATACACAATTCTCAGCCCCACAAAACAAGCTCATCAGGCTGAAGCAAGTGGTCCCAAGAGCAATTCAATCCACATTAAAACAAAAAACAGAAGACTGGTAAAGTAGCTGTATAATTTTTTTTCTTAAAACAGTACAACTGTTTCTTCTCAGCTGTTAAAGTAGCTGTATAAAGCAACGTGTTTGTAATTTTGAAGCTATAAAAATACGGTGTTTACAAATTACACTGTCAAAGTGAGTGGGAACAGGCAAGTGCTTAAGCCACTGAGCTAAATCCCCAGCTGTGAGTGGAAACAAAGCTACATTGGAGTAAGAAAATAAATGCAAGATGCTAACTCATCCACTGCAACAAATACACAAAAAAGTTATCAATAAGAGGTTAATAAAGCAAGCACCATGAGTATTTGCTGCCTTTTCACTATTCTCTCAGCTTCTTTAAAGACAAATAATTATGTAAAGTTCTACACCAATACATTTGTTGGTATCGTCCATGTGTCATATGTTTATCAATCATAGCACAGATATGGGGGGAAAGGGGATAGAGCTGTAAAAAGTAACATTCCCATATTTCACTAGAGTGAAGTTAAAACAAAAAGTATAACCTTAGAGCAATCACAAAGGAAATATGTAATAAAAATATTAAAGGAATTAAATGTGATATTAGAAAAATTCACTTAATTTAAAACAAGCAGAAAGAAGGAATCAAGGATCAAAAAGGCAGAAAACAAAACTAAGGTGGCAGGTGTAAATGCATCTGTAACAGTACAACAATGAATGTGAATTAAACAATCTTAATAAAAGAGATAGTCTGAACAAACTGGTATTGGATGTGGTGGTGTGCACCTGTAATCCTAGCACTCGGGAAGTTGAGGCAGGAGGACCACTTTTGAGTTCAAGGCCAGCCTGGGCTACAAAGTGAGTTAAGGCCAGTCTGAACTGCATAGTGAAACCTTGCCAGCATTTGGCCAGCATTAAAAACCACTCATTTATTGGCAGAACACATGTTTTCTCAAATGCACATGGTACATTTTCCAGGTTGACCTTCAGATTCAGTGAATTGAAAGTTATTTCAAATATATAAATGTATTTTTTGTCACAGTGGCATGGAAGTAGGTATTGGTAACATAAATGCCGAAATTAAGTAACACCTTTTTTTGTTGTTTTTGGGGGATCTGGGGGTAGAATCTGGAACCTTCACTACTGTCCTGAATACTCACCCCATGTTTGGTTTTTTATTTTAAGATAGGGTCTCATTAAGTTGTTAAGGTATCACGAAAGGCTGAAACTTGGGGTTCTCTTGCCTTACCACTGTATAGTACTGGGATTACTTGGAGGCATGTGCCACCTGTAGCACATGTCTGCCTGTAGCACCCTCTTAACAATCAGTGGGTCACAAATGATACTATAAAATGTTTTTTGAGTCAAGTAAAATGAAGATACACCAAAACTCACGAAATGTAGTTAAAGTGGCAGTAGGGGGAAATTTATGGATTACGAGTATATATATATATATAAAGACTGCAAATTCTAGGCCAGCCTGGACTATGTGGTGAGGAACCTGTCTCAAAAATAATAAAAATGAGTATTTCAAATACATGGCCTCATCTTTTACCTCAAAAAACTAAGTAAGTGAGAGCAAACAACCCAAAGCAAGTGGAAGGAATGAAATAATATTAGGGTAGAAATGAATGAGATAGAAAATAGAAAAAAAAATACAGAAAAGAACTTGGTTCTTTGAAAAGATGAAGAAAACTAACAAACATTTAATTAAATTACCCAGAAAATGAGAACCCAATCATTCTGGAATGAATGAGGGAATCATTGTGAACCTGACAAATGAAATAATAGCAATTTTCCATGAACTATTCCAAAACATAGAACATTCCCTTCCCAGGCTTGTTTTAAGAAGCCATTATTATCCTGACACCAAGGAACATTTATTTCTGTAACACAGGGTTGGCCCAAAACTATGAAAGTCAATCAGTGTAATATATATAATTCATAGAATAAAGGTAAAATCCCTAGCATCCTCTCAAGCAGGATTGGAAAAGCATTTGGCAAAACCCAACATCCTTTCATGAGAAGAATATTTAACAAGCCAGGAATCAAGGAAACTCTCAACTGATAGAGGGACCCTATGGAAAACCCATAGTTCATACTTAATGGTGAAAGGACTAATATCAGACATAAGAAAGAGACACCCACTCTTGCCACTTCTATTTAACAGTGTTCTGGTGATTACTGATAGGATGAACAGTTGAGCAAGAAAACAAAAGTTGCAGAAAATAAAGTGAAACTGACTGGAAAGGAATACAACAAAGTAGGGAAGACCACCGGGATGGCTCTCCTTGGAAGAAGAGCATTTGTCTCCATTTTGGCCAACCCTGCCCCTGACTCTGTGTATGGATGTTTACAGAGCTGGCTAGGATACTTCTTCATCCCCTCCATTGACTTTAGGCCTTGGAGTAATGGGACCGGTGAGTGATGCCTCGCCTATAGCTCCCACCTAGTAGCATGAGCTAGGCCTAGTGACACCGCACTATCTGCTGGGATTGAGCCTGGAAAAAGACCCCCAGGGATAAAGACTACACCTCAAAGCTGAAGTACCAACCCCAAAACACAAGATCCTTCCTCAAGCTGTGATATACAGATGACTCTTTCTGCTACCTCTCTCTGAATAACCCAGAGGAGCTGTTGTGCCCCCACACAGCTCACAGCAGTCACATAACGCCACCATTCAGTCACTTATCCCCAAGCTAATTCTCTCTTCACGTATTAATAAAACTCGGGTTTGACCCTGGGTCAAATGAGGCCTTTGTTCCGATTAGGCATTGTTCCGATTAGACTTATCACCCTCTTGATTCCCCACAACTATAGATGCATATTTATCTCTTTATTCTTCCAGTGAGTTGTGCTGGAAGTGGTGCATTATAATTACTCATTAGAGAGCTGGGGCTATGGTTGAGTGGCACAGCATCTACCTGGCAAGCATGAGGTCCTGAGTTTGATTCTCGGAACCAAGGAAAAAAAATAAAATGAAGTTACTTACTGGAATTCCAATAACTTTTCCCTGAGATTACAAATGTAAACTCCACTGGACTGCAATAAGGTCCAGAAAGGGCTTTCTATAGCAAAGGACATGGTTTTATGTGTAGAAACACTAAGACACCCCCATGCAAAAACATTCCAACTAAGCTGGGCATGACGGTATATACCTATAATCCCATACTCAATAGGCTGAGGCAGGAGAATCTCCATGAGTTTGAGTACAACCTGAAATACATAGCAAGACCGTGTCTCAAAAAAAAAAAAAAATCCAACTAATAAGTGACATTTTTTTCATAGTAGCAATAAAAAGAAAAACCTGAGTATGGTGGCACATGCTTGTAATCTCAGGCAATTTAGTAAGCCCTTGTCTCAAAAAATAAGGGATAGGGAGCTATCATTCCTGAACTCCTGGAGGCTGAGGCAGGAGGACTGAAAGTTCAGTCTCATTGTGGGCAACTTACAGACTTATTGATGCTCTGTCTCAAAAAATAGAGAATGGCAGTGTAGCTTGGGGGAAGGCCCTGGGTGCAATCTTCAGTGCCACTTTTAAAACTGGCTGGAAGGTACCCCTGGGTTTTCCAGTATCAGTCAGTGCTACATTTAATAAGGCAAGTGTAAAACACTTCAAAAATTAAGAATCTGTTAAAAATTTAGGTTCTAAACAGAAACTCATTTCCTGTTCATGGCTGTGAGCCGATTTTGAAAAGATGACTTCCTAGGTTGCTATGCTGTCTTAGTAAAATCCCACAGGCTGGATGGTGTAAGCAGAAGTTTATTCTCTCGTAGTCCTGGAGGTGGGGAAGTTGACCAGGATGTCACTAGCAGCTTGGTTTCTCTTGAGGCCCTCTCCTTCACTCTCAGTCTTCCCTCTTCATGTGTACTCTGGTCTCCATGGGCCCAGGTGTCCCCTTGGAGAAACACCAGGCAGATGGGGTCAAAGCCCATCCTAGAAGTCCACTTGACTTCATCACATCTGTAAAGGTCCTGTCTCCAAATTTAATCACATTTTGGATTACTCAGGCTTAGCATTTTGAGGGTACACTTTATCCCATGAGCGATGATGGTAACCTGCAAGATGATCTTTACAGAGCTAATATAATCCTCCCAGAATCCCAGCAGACCTTTTGCAGAAATTGACAAGCTGATCCTAAAACGTATAGGACCATGAAGTAGACTTAAAATACCCCAACATAATCTGAAAAAAGAGGGAAGGTGGACTGGATTTTGATCGCATCTGTCTGAAAGGAGAACTCTCAGTCCCACTGCCATACCAACTGCAGCCCTAATTAGCTTTAAGTCTGGGACCTTGGTGTGAACACTGACTTTAGTACTGCAGATTGGCCTGCAGCCTCTCTGAGGAAAGCAGCCTTACTGAAATACTACACAAGACAAATTAATCGGATTTAGTTTGGGTCTCTGTTGGTCAAATTTGAGCAGCTGATGAGTGACATAACTTAGTAAAGGTTTGTGTTCAGCCAAGATCGTGTCAGGCGACTTGCTGTGAGAGGCACTCTGCCTGTGACCTGCACATTCTTACTGGTGTACAAAAACTCAAGGCCCTAACTGCTCCTTTCTAGGCTAGTTCTGAAAATTGTTCGGACAGTCATCAGGAATGAATACTATTTCCTCTAAACACAGGACATGTAGGAGACAATTTAAGCAGCTCCCTTTGAGTGCAGAACAATTACTTCAACAGTAAATTGTTTCAACAGTAAATAGTTTCCATGCACTGATATGTCCAGGCTATGGAATTTCCTTCTCCCTTCAATTGGCTATAAGCAGTGCATGTAAGGCTAGCTGAGGTACTGATATGTAATCATCAAGCCCAGTCAACATTTTCCTGTTTCCTAGAATTGTGTCTCCTATTAAATAGTTGAACATAGTGGGATGGCAGAGCCACTCAGCTCCAGGAATGTCAGCTGAGTATGAGCCTCAAAGAAAGAGGGTATGACTTTCCAGGGTATAAAAGTTTACATATCAGAAACTGAAGCCACAGCTTCCTGAAACCATTCAAATGCTACCCTAATTGAGTTATGCAGACTCCTCCTTCTGCATATCATTCTCTCTACATATTGCAAAGATGCTTTTCTCCCCACTTGTTTAGCCAAGTTATTCATGTAATTCCCACTGTCCTCACTGTTACTTATCTTTGAACCATTTCCTTCTTCACAAGATAATAAATTCTAGGAGAGGCGTTGGATCAAGGCCTTTGTCCTTACATCCTCTCTTGGAAGGGACTTAGGATCCCTTAGTTGCCCATAACTTTGAATATGTCTTAGTGTCTTTCCTCTCACTGTGGGTTGCAATGGAGATGGTAGATTGGAATTGACTCAAACTGGAATTCCAATGATGTTTCTGTGGGATTACAAATACAACTTTCTGGATTACAAGGTGGACTGGAGAAAGGATTACAGTAATTGAATTACAATATATATTAGTTGGATTACAATGTTATAAGGAGTTTCTATTGGGATTATAATATTGAGACCACAATAGGACAGACTTGTTTCAACTTCCTACAGAAGTAGTGGTTACTGGGGGCTGATCAGATACCTGTGGAGGGGTCGATGAGGACAAAAGAAAGACAAAATGTCAAGATGGGGGGGGTCCTAAGAGAAAACGCAACAAACTCACCAGCCTCCACAGTCAGTTCTCCTTTGTTAGCCAGCACGCAGCACAGGAGTGGGATCATAAGTCATGCCTGACACAGTGATGGGAGATTTTGAAAAACAAGGAACGGGCATACTTCAAGAGAGGCAAGGTTGAAGGGGGCCAGGCCTCTGTCCCAGTGACCATGCAGGCTCATTGGGGCTAGCTTGCTTTTTATTGTCCTATGGACGATCTTGCCCTGAGAGCACTGTGCTTGTCATTTTCCCACACACAGCCAAAAACCACACAGCTTTCTACAGTTTTCCATTCCAAAACAAGGCAACACTGGCCTCAGGACTTTGGTCATCCTCTTAACCCTCACACAGTCCGGCCCCTGACAAGTGCTCGTTTCCTGTTACACAGCCCATTGCATGGGTATCTGATGGCACTGATAGAACACGGTGCCCCAGCATATGGCTGTAAACTATAGAAAGTTATTTCCTACAGACCTATAGGCTAGACGTTCAAGATCTGCTTCCCAGCATCTTCAGATCTTCAGGTGTGGGTGAAGATCTCTTCTAGGTTCCAGACGGCTCACTTCTCATTGTACTCTCAAGTCCTGAAAGTCACTTTGATAAGGGCATGTCTTAGTTACTTTTCTAGTTGCTAGGTAAAATACCTGATGCCCACAAGGCAAGTATTAAGGCAGGAAAGGTTTATTTCAGCTCACATTGTATAGAGGTTTCAGTCTATAGCCAACTGGTTCCCAGGCAGGGTGACATGGCAGAGGGACATCACAGGAGAAACAGTCCATGGCAGGGCAGGCAGAAGGCAGCAAGACAACAGCAGCCTGCCTTCCCCCTCTCCTTTTATATTTCATCCAGGCTACAAATGCATTGATTGATGCCACCTGCACCTAGGATGGGGCTTCCATTATCCACCCTTTACTCCCAGCGTCACACCCTTAATCCACATTCACACACCCTAATCCAGCCATCCTCAAAACTCCCGACCTGTGATAGCATGAGGTTTGGCAGCGGTTGGGGGGACATCTAGATACATGTCCTACCAGGGCACTAATCTATTCCTATGTGCTCCACCTAATTATCTCCTGTCCTCACCTCCTAATACTAGTATGTTCAGGACTTTGCCATGAATTTGGCATTGGGGCACAAACATTCAGTCCCCAGCAGCAAGTGTCCATGTGGCTTCTCCTATAAATACCCCAGGGGAGCCAGCACAAGTGCAGAGCTCCTTCTGAGTCTTGCTTGTTGCCTGCTCTGACTGCATTACACATGTGCAAGTGTCTCCATGATGTGTACTGTCTGTGCAGTTCCTATGGCTACAGTCCCTTCTCCAGTGATTTCATCACCCACATCATTTTTTAACACACATTTGTTTGTTTGTTTGTTCTCTGCCATCCTGGGGATTGAAAGGAAGGCATTATGCATTCTAGTCAAGCTCTCTGTCACAGAGTTACAGCCCTGGTATTTTTCATTTATTTTTTGAGACAATGTCTTGCTAAATTGCACAGGTTATTATTGCAGTCCTCCTGTTTTATCCTTTCAAATAGTCAGGGTTACAGCCATGTAGCATCACACCTGGCTAACTTATGTAATTTTAAAGAAAAATAGTGAAACAAGTTTGTATTAACAGAAATTAGAGGATCCTGGTTTAATGTTTATCTAGGAGTATGAGACTGAAATCTTAGTGCTGTATCTTAGGAGTCGGATAGACTGACTTAGGAAAGATTCCCTTTTGGTCATTTGAGGTACATTTCAATAAATGAAATATTCTGAGGAAAAATGTGGAGGAAAAGCATCTCATCTGTCACAGCACAGGCGAGGACTCAAACCTTGCTGAGCCAAATTTGTAAATATGGGTAAAAGTATGCATGCTGTTTGGTGAAAGGTCTGGGTGCTAAGATGCATTGACAAGTGTTAGAAAACTGCAACACAGCATAATTATTGTGTTTGTATTTCAGATGTCTTTGGTGCTTCATGGAGAATATTTCCAGATATATCACAGACATCAAGCCTTTGCCTCCCAACATAAAAGACAGACTGATTAAAATAATGAGCATGCAGGGACGGATAACAGATTCGAATATAAATGAGGTAAGAGTCTGTGTAACTGCACAGCAATCATATGTCTTTTGAGTCATTTTGTTTTATAGACAAGGTCTTGTATTGTAGTCCAGAATGTGCTGAAATTGCAGTCCTCCTGCCTCAGCTTCCCAAGTGCTCAGATTGTAGGTGTGTGCCCCACCTGTATTTTACTGTTCAAATATGGCTTTAGATTTTTCAAGCAAGGAGATGTAGTAGAATTAGGAATCAATTTAAAATACAAACCATCGGGGACTTTTTCCTCCAGATAACAAAAATGTCCATCTCCCACCATTCTTCTAGTCACTTCCCTCTTCTTAAAACAAAAAATAGAAGTTTCATCATGACTGGTACACAAATCATGTTTCTGCACATTACTGTATGCAGTGTACTTTGGTATTTGCTACATTATTTCATCCTACTTTTGTCTTTTTTTTTTTTTCCCTCTGGTCTTTTTGAGACAGGGTCTCTCGATGCAATTCAGGCTGGCCTTGAGCTCACTTTGTAGCCTAGGCTGGTCTCAAACTCATAGTGATCCTCCTGCCTTAGCCTCCCGAGGGCTGGGATTACAGGCATGAGCCACCATGCCCAGCCTATTTTTGTCTTATTTCATCGTTTAAAATGTTGATCATAGCCTATTGAATTGATTTCATAATTCACTCATGCAGAACAATCAGCAGTTAAAGTTGCTTTTCTAAAGTATATCCATTCCTCTTGATTGCTCCTTTGCTTCTGCTGTTTGGCACTGACTCCCTTTCCCTCCAGCCACGCCAGCTTCCTCAGCATGCCTCTACCTTTCGCTGGCTTTTCCATGAGGCCTTAAGTGTAGTAAATTAATATTCTAGCTTCACCACTTTCCTGACAGGAAGCCTCGGTTCTCGGAACTGTAAAGTTGAAGGTAAAAGTAACCACTTCCCAGGGTTTTATGACAATTACAGTGTTTCACAGCTGCTAATATGTTGCTCGAAAAATCAGTGAGTTTAAAATTGAGAGCACAGTTTGGCCAGTGGGAAAAACTTGGGGTCTCAGTTCAAGGGAGAGCAAGAAACAATGAGAGGTGACCTAGTCTTGAAGCAGTGAAGATGGATTTTCTTCCAAACTTTCAGACTATTTACATTTACTAAGTAACTAACTTTGTGAATGGTTTGTAAAGGTTATCCTTTTTTTCTGAATGTAGTAAAATGTAGTAAAATGTCATTCTAGGCCGGCTGTGGTAGCACACATCTGTAATCTCAGCACTTGGATGGCTGAGGCAGGAGGATTGCTGCAAGTCTGAGGCCAGTCTAGGTTACATAGTGAGTTCTTGGCTAGCCTGAACTACATAGCAAAATCCTATCTTACAAAGACACACAGAAAGAAAAGTAATTCTAAAAATGTTAAAATGCAATTCTTACACAGATAATATACTTGTGCCAAAGGTTTCAACAACTCATGAATAAAGGGGCGTATAAATGCAGAACTAGTCCAAAAGAGTATCCAAGAACCTGATGCCTTCTGTATCTGCAATATACAAAATGGCACGAAAGAAAGAGGCTAGAGTAAGTTACTAAATTAGACACGAAATTGGAGAATAATTTCTAGGACAGTAAAGTTAGCCACTGAGGCCATCATCCCTGCTGAGCAGAAATATTTACATATATAGGAAGAAAAAAGCACTTTCACTCATCATTGTTCTACAAATTAAGACCTTACTTTACAGAATGGTAATCAGAATTTTTGCTTCAATCACTAGGAAACAAGCGAACAGTGTTCTGCTTCCCTAGACAAGCCCTTGGCCCTGGAGCAGTGTTCTGGTGAATTGTACTCCCTCCTGCCACCCACAGTGTTAAAGTTCCACCCTGAGGAGCTCAGAATGTGGCCTTATTTTGAACTAGGGCCTTTATAGATGTGATTAGTGTTGAGGTAGTTATGTCGAGGCAGAGTGGCCCCAGATCCCATATGACCAGTGTCCTTGTAAGAACATGGCCAGGAGAAGACAGAATCCTGGGGAGGAGGAGGTGGATCCTGCAGTGATGCCTGTAGTTATGACCCCCAGATCAGGGCCCTGTGCGTGAGTGGGTGTGGTGAACGTCCTCCCTCCGAGTTCTCTGAATGGGCTGCCTGCGCCACTCAAAATAAGTCAAGTTCTGTTGTTTTGAGCCACTGTGTTAGCAGTGCATTTTTATTGGCCGCTCTAGAAAACAAATTCCAGTGGGCTTCTCATGTAGTACCCTATCCAATACCATATTTCCTTGAAAATGAAACCAGGTCTTAGATTCATTTTTGTTCTATAAGTTTTATTTTTAGAGGATGTCTTATTTTTTCATGTATAACAATCTACATGTATTCATGTATAAAAATATCTACATTTATTCAAATGCAGTCCTGTCTTCTGAAACATGGTCATAACTCTCCAAACCCTGAATTCTAGCTTGAATTTCTTGTGACTTGATTTCCTGTAGAACCATTGGCTCCAAGCTCTTATGTCCAGCAACATGTCTCGTTAAATGAGCACTTCTTATATTAATAATATTGTTTTATAATTCAATACACCCATCATATGTTGCAGTGAACGTACTGAATGGGTCTGTCTGCCTGATAATCTTAACTGGGGCTTGTTTAGGGGTAGGGCTTATATTACATGCTTCCTGAAAAATCATGCTAGGGCTTATTTTCTAGGTAGGTCTTATTTTGGGGGTAATAGGGTACTAAAAGTGGTGTAATCTATTCATACTTTTTCCAATGTCTGTATAATTTTGTTTAGTAAGTGCTCAGACTAAAGAAAAGAATGTATTTTTCAGTCCTTGATAATGAAAAACATTCATAATTCAGCACTTTTTAACTTGTGGTTAAAAAAAAATAAAAAGCAGCTAGACATAGTGGCACGTACCTGTAATCTCAGTACTCAGAAGGCTGAGGCAAGAGGATTGCTGCAAGTTTAAGACCAGCCTGGGCTACAAAGTGAGCTCAAGACCAGCCCAAACTGCATAGCAAGACCCTGTCTCAGAAAGGCCAAAAAAAAAAAAAAAAAAAGCCAACAGAAAGGAATAGAAGACATGGGAAATAAGTTTCCTGATTTTACAAAAAGGGAAATGAGGTAGGAGGAGCTAAAGATGGCTGATCAGTGGCAACAAAATACAAAGCCTCCTGGGAGAAACAACTCATATGCCAGAATAAAACACCATGGAGAGACCCAGACAAAGGGAGATGGATCCTCATGACACAGGAAGAAATTAAAACGTAAAAAAGCTCATCGAACACGCAGTCTCGGGGCTACAATTGGAACAGCTAAAATTATTGGACACAGCATTTTCACTGTGACCTGCCAAGTTTTGTGCCAGCCTGAATTCACAAATTCGTGCCAGCTGGCAGAGCTGCCCAAACTCGTTCTCACGACCACTCACAGGAGCCACAGCTGCGCTGAAGTCGGGGGTTGGTGAGCCCAACCGAAAGCGGAGCCAGTGAAGGGACCTTCATTAATGCATGGTCAGTGCTGGGAATGAGACCCCCCCACCATGGGAAGGGCATGACCAAATAGGCAACATGTTGGAATCAGGTAGGAGGAGCCTGAATGGAGTGACAGTGACTTCAGTTGGTTGCTTCCTCCCCAGAGGAGATTCGTGGGATTTGCTTGGACTGGGTTGCGCCACTGGCCAGGACTCAATGAGCCATCCCAAATCAATTCCCTGGGCCTAGCACACAACCTGGTGAAGGCCCTTGAAGTTTGGCTGGCCCAGTGGGGAGGGGCAGGCATACGCAGCCACTGCTTACACCTCAGTGACAAGAGCAGTCAGAAGAGTGTGGAGGTCCCTCACCAGCGTGCTTCAGAGGAACCGTGGCTGACAGGGAAGGGGGCTGAGAACTCCACTGTACTCCTGTGTGGAGGAAGCTGGGACCATGACAGGAGAGAGAGGCAAGAGGAAGCCCCCAGCCCAGAACCCTGAGAGCACTGATCCAGGAGAAGGAAAAACAAGGGAGACTGAGGGCAGCAAACATGTAACATCAGACATGGCTTCAATAGACATTAAGAGATATCTTTGGGACCTTGTAGACGAGCTAAAAACTGAAATATTAAATCAGGTAAAGCAAGATATGAGTAGAGTAATAAAAGAAATGCTAAGTATCTCTCAGGAAGACATAGATGGAAGAAGGGAGAAACAAAAAAAGGAGAGAAACATTCGATAAAGAATATAAACAAAAGATAGACTACATGAAGCAGATTCAAAGAGACTACCAGGAAATTAAAAACTCCATTGAAAGCTGGCAAAACGCCTTAAAAGAAACTAAGGATAGACTTTCAAAACCTGAAGACAAGTTTGCAATGTGTGATCATGAAAGGAAAGATCTCTTAAAAATAACAAGGAAACAGGCAGTAACAATACAAAGGCTAGAAGATGACAAGAGAATCTATAATTTAAGAATAACAAATGTGAATGAAGAAGCAAGAATACAAACAGGTGAATTACAAAGGCTATTCATGGAAATAATTAAGGAAAACTTCCCAAGCATGGGAAAAGAAAATGACATTCAGTTGTGTGAGGCATACAGAACTCCAACCACCTACAACCAAAACAGAGCTACACCCAGACATATAATAATCAAGATACCAGAAATTCAATATAAAAACAGAATATTAAAAGCCATCAGAGAAAAGAAACAGATTACCTATAAAGGTAAGCCCATCAGGATCATGGCTGACTTCTCGACACAGACCATCAGATCAAGAGGAGCTTGGAGTGAAGTATTCCAAGGCCTGAAAGAAAATAACCTCCAGCCCAGATTGATGTACCCTGCAAAGCTGTCACTAGAAATTAGTGGAGAAACAAGATGTTTCCATGACAAAGAGGAACTGAGGGAATTTGTGACCACCAGTCCAACCCTACAGAGAATACTGAAGGACATTCTAGAGAGAGAAAAAAAATACCAGGATTTGAAGAACAGTGGCAGAAAGGCCTCAATGAGTGGGGCAGGCGGCAGTAGAATGAAGGAGAAAAATAGACAAACAAAGGCAGAAAAGTAGCATAGCAGAAATGAGGCAGAGAAGGATGGCTAGAATCTCTAACATAGATGGCCTTGATACACTATATTGTTAATAGTGCACCAGGATTTAAAACCCACATTACTCACATCACTCTGCTTAGATGTATTATATTCTGTTCCAGTCATTCTACCTGTACTAGATTTGAGGGCACAGACAGTTATCCCAAAAATAACAGGATATAATATGGTAATTATCCTTAATTTCCTGTTAACTTAATCTAAAGCTCTGTATAACCTACATTTTTTTACCATGACTGATCATAATCAAATCTGGTTTGTTAGATTGCTGTTTTTTATTGATAGATTTTATTCAAAGCTGTTATGATTGATAGTATCAAGTCTGAGAGTGTAGGCAACTGCACTGAAGATGACAAGATCCACTAGAATATCCACTCTGGTTTGATTATTACCTGCCTTTGAATTTTTATACTGTCTACAATGTTTTTCTTTACTAATATTGTTATGTACTGCTATATTCAATTATACTGCTATATTCAGTTATGCCTGATGATACAGATAATTCTATTGAAGATAATAAGAAACAACACAGTAATCATTGTAGATCACCTTATACTGTGGTTTTATATGATTTTTGGTTTCATGTTTTTATAGGACCTTGTTTTATCTTGCTAGGTTTTGTTTTTCCCTCTAATGCAGAAAGGATAGAAATACATATAGAGACTCATGCATGCATAGCTGTTTACAGTCTCACTGTTTGAATATCTACTCTTATGCTTTAATTTTGTAACTTGAGCAACTATTTCTAAGAGGACAATATGTAATTTATCAACTAGTGATTTCTTACTGTTTATCTTTTTTTTGAAATTCTGTATTATCTCTATCCTTTACATGTTTTTTTTCCTCTTTAAATAAAAAAAATTCATAAAAAAGGGAAATGAATTCTTCTGTTGGTTATTATTTGATATTCAAAAATTGAGAGGCAAATAAAATTGATCTGTGAACTTCATCATGCTGTACCAAGGGTAAATATACAAAAATTTCTTTGTTCTACAAAAAGAACAAAGCACAACATACATAACATGCAACCTCATATAATAAAGAAATTAATTCATGAATTTTTTTATTTGTCCAAAAGAAAGAGTTGTGCTTTTTTGACCCTGACAGCCTTTGTGTGTGTGTGTGTGTGTGTTTGTGTGTGTGTGTGTGTGTGTGTGTGTGTGAGACAAGGACTCACTGGATAGTGTAGGCTGAGCCTTGAATTCACTGTGTAGGCCAGGCTGGTCTCAAACTCTAAGCAATCCTCTTGCCTCAGCCTCCCAAGTGCTAGTATTACAGGCATGCACCAACGTTCCCAGAAAGATATTTGTGTTTGTTTTGGTTTTTTTTACATACTTATGTAGCTCACGCTGGGCCTCAGGTTCACAGCTGTCTGCCTCAGCCTCCAGAGTACTAGGACCATAGGCATGTACCGCCACACTCAGTGTAACAATCCTTTTAATAGGAAATGTTTTCATCTTCTGAGAAATTTTTTCCCATTTTTATTTCTACCTCTCCATTTCTTTCCATATTTCTTGAGCTAAAGCATCTCACTAAATTGCCTGGGCTAGTTTCCAAGTCCCAAACTGCCCACCTACATCTCCCTAGTGATTCTTTTAAAATAGCTGTGTTCTCTAGATACTTTGGCCTCCAGATGTCTCCCTGTGTCCTCTGTGTGCTGTCTTTGGTAGTGGCACTCAGGAGGCTGAGGCAGGAGGATCACTTCGAGTTTGAGGCAGGCCTGGGCTATAAAGTGAGTTCAAATCCAGCCTGAACTGCCTAGCAAACCTCTGTCTTGAAAAAGAAGAAAAGAAAAATACAACCAGAAGAGTTCAGAATGCTTTGAAATTGATTTGTACGTATTACACACACACTAACTGATATGCAGTTGGTTTGCACTGGGTCCCCCAATGATGAAGATGGTAAATGTCCCAGATAAGCACCACTATTCTCCTCTAAGTGATCAAGACTCCACAAGCCAAACACAGAGGTACAAGATGGAGTCCCTCCCGACAGGGGGCAGCTGCAGGACAAAAGCATCACTTCCCCCAGGGGTGATGCCTCTTGGGTCTTTGGGTCCTCGCTTCCATCTGCTACCTATTGGTGTTTGGTGCCCCATTAGGACTTGGGGACCCTGAATGCTGCAGCTCCAGCCAGAAGTAGCCTGGTCTTTTCTTGCTTTGCAGATCTGTGTCTACAGGGATACATTTCAGTATTCTTTGCTATAGTTTCCATTGCAACCTTGTTACGATCACCAAAATACTGACCCTGGGAGTGAATGTTTCAACTTGTTTTATAAAGACATGTATTTGTTACAGATTTTACATCCTGAAGTCCAAACTCTAGATCTACAGAGTTGTGATATCTCTGATACTGCTCTCCTGCACCTATGTAACTGCAGAAAACTGAAGAAACTAAATTTAAATTCCTCAAAAGGAAGCAGAGTGTCCATAACTTCAGAAGGTATGTTTGTTATCACTAAATAAAGTGGGCAGATGACTCTAGCTACTATTACCATTTTGGAGTAAAGAAGGGGAGACTATCAGGAGACAGTATGACATCAGAGAAAGAGGGGTTACATTCATTAACAGAATTATTCAGACCAAGAGGAAAATAACCCAAGTTAGAATTCATATGGAAAATCAGTTAAGAAATATCCAGGGTGGTTCAGTGTCTTGTGTTTTAAACATTTAAATTAAACATGCGTGCCTATCCTTATACCTGAAGTAGTCTGCTAGAAGAAAGGAAAAATGACCCATTCATCTTCAGAGAAGGTTCTTTTGATCTAATATTACAATAGAATTGATCGTAAGATTAAATTAACGAGGCACTCCCCTATCAGCCTATGCAATGCCTGATTTTTTGTAGGCAAACTTCATTTTTTAGAGCTACTATTGCATGATTTAATGAATTTTAAACTTTCTCCAGTGTAGTTGTTCTGTCTTTCAAGATAGCGTTTCTACCTTTTTTCAGTCTAAAAAAAGGGGGGCTGGGGATTTAGCTTAGCGACATAAGCGCCTGCCTTGCAAGCACGCGGTCGTGAGTTCGATCCCCGGTACTGATAAAAAAAAAAAATGCACTTTAGCTGAGTAGGTTTCTAAAAATGCTACGGGTAGTTGGCTGTCCCCTGCAGTTATCTTGGTTAGAAGCAAGGATCATCATAGCATTGCAAACGTAGAGGGTGTCGGGATGGGGTTGAACTGCAGAACCCCCAGGGACTGTTGGAGAATGGGAATTACTTGGGATGGAAAAATTCGTGCATTTACTGTCAGGAGGTTTATGTTTTATCAGAGTTATGTATTTGTTATGTAAATTTGAAAACCTAGAAAACTAATTGACTTTTTTTTTTTTTTTTTTTTGGTGGTACCGGGGATTGAACTCAGGACCTCATGCTTGGGGCAGGCACTTATGCCACTGAGCTAAATCCCTAGCCCTGATTGATTATTTTTAACACTCACTCTGAAGCAGCTTTGGAGAGATAAGAAGGAGACAAAGTATGAAGAGGCTAATGAGAGGGCATGGGAGAGGCTTCAGAGAAATACAGAGGCCCTCTCACTAGACAGAGGGCTGTGGGTTGCTTATATTAACTCTCACTGGGATGGTGCTAAATTAGCTGGTGATGGTGGAGCAGGAGTGACATTTTATTTAGGGATTGGAGTGCCTTTGGCGCAAGTGGGAAGGAAAGGCAGAAAGTCTATTTTGGGTCCGGAGCACCAGACAAAGAAGACTGATAAAGTGTCTTTCTATAGTCTCCTCACCATGTTGGGCCTCGGCCATGATGACTAGGCAGAACCATGTGGGGAAAAACCTATCACTAATGAACAAAAGCATTCACATTAGTATAATAATCCTGAACCAAGAAGCATAGTTATAGGCCTAGTTTTGTCAGCTGTATTCCAGAGTACGCTTTAAAATCCTTTTTATCAATGTGGCTGCAAATGCATTGTCAGGACCTCCACAGAGGGTGTCAGTCCAGCCCACCAGGAAATATGGCACACAGATGTGAAATAAAGAGAGAAAGTTCTGTAGTTGAGGAGCTCTGGGATGACCCATTGTTCTCTGTAAAGCAAAAGGCCCCATGTCCAGAAGCTCAAGGCTTTTATTGGTATCAATCAGGGAGGTGGGTAGGGGTCATGGCAGAGTGCTAGGAAGAAGAAACTTTGCAGGCAGAGCTGTAATGTAAAACAGAGCAGTAGGCACAGAGGCCTCCAATTAGCAGTGCACAGATAGTTTTGATGTGTGCAAGGCTGACACCTTTACTACCAAGAAGGTACAGTTCTGTGTGTCATAGCCTTCGCTGTGATGTTGTCCCATGTCTTACCCCTGGAATCTCACAGGCTCTTGCTCAAGCCTCTATTCCAGCTGTCAGCATGGAGGCTGTTCTTGCCCATGTGTTGCTACTTTGCTGTTAATGAGACCACCTGTGCTGTGGCTGGACTTGATAACATTCTTTTAGCCAATTAAGGGAATGTCTGTTTTAATATAGCCCGCTCTGCATGTATCAGTGAGTAGAGATGGAGGAGAGGTCAGGGACAGATTGAGGCAAGGGCTTCAGTACTCAAGAGAGAGCAGCATAGCAGTTTTCTATTGGAGACCACTATGAAGCGGCTCTGAGCAGGATTTAAATTTTACTAATTGGCTTTCTGTGTTTATCTGTGAGTCTGTCCTAGACCTAGGCCCCTTGCCTGGTGACAGGAGCTGATTCATAGTAAGTGAACCTCTATGAATCACTGATCCTGGCTGAGATTTGTAGTGATCTAAAAGGCCAGAGACACCTCAAAGGGCAAGATAAGGCCACAGCTGTGGACACTTGGCTCCAACCCCAATTAACAAGATAGAGACTGCAGCTGGAGGAATTTCACTCCAGCAGTCTCAATCCTACCATAAATATTATCCTGGAGATAGGACAGTTCTCCTAAATTGGCATAATTTACTACTTGGAGAAATCTTTGAAGAGACTCCCAAAGTCCTGCTCATTGCCTGCACTTTCCTTTGTTTCTCCGCCTTTTGTCCTTGGACCTATAAAAGTGAACTGATCCAGAGAAGTCTTTGTCTTAGCTCTCAGAGTCTGGAGCTTAATTAAAGGGTTTTGACCCTCCTGGAGCCCCTAAACAATCATTACAGTTGTCTCTTTTTATTTAACCTCTGCCGTACACTTGTTTGGGAGACTGGGGAACTAGATCAGAGCCTGATAGTCTCCTACATAGTATTTACAGTAGCCGTGATCAGAACTATGAGGACAGTGTAGCCGTCAACAAGCCATTCAGTCACTTTCCTTGTACTCAGGATTTAGTTACGATTGACGTTATATAGTGGGATCATTAGGCTCTGCTTGTTGGTCTCCTCCAAATATGCTTCAAACTTCATTTTACTACAGATAATAATTCAGACCAAAGAAGGCTGTCATGCTAACAGTCTTAGCTTATTCCAGTGTGCTGAGGGCTTTTCCTCACTGTATTCTAGAAAACTTGCATTCTTAGGGAACATACATACACTTAACATCCAAAGAACCCAGCAGTAACTGTGTCCTTTTGCAGTGACACAGCTTTTACTCTTCTCAAGAGGAAGTAAGACTCTGTAACAGGTCTGCATAGGCCAGAAGCAGACAAGGTTTTAATAGAGAGCACAATTGAGCAATGATGGGTTTCTGTTTCATGGCACTGAACACAAATGCATAAGTTTACATCAACCATTTTGTTTTTGAGATCAGATACAGCATGTGTTTTGAGATCAGATACATGAGTGAGCACATATTGGTCGCTGTGCATATATTAAGCATGTGTGTTTCTAAGTCTGTGAACTTAGCAGTATTTAGACAAATTCAGGCTCACACGCATTCACTCCTCAGTGGAACCCATCTCTGGCCCCAAATGCAAGGCTACTAAATATACTATAATAACCTGTTCATTGAATCAGTGTATAAAACTAATGGTATGGATAAAAAGACTTGACTTCTAACTGAAATTTAAAACAAATGCTGTCTGTTAAGGCACAGTTCCTTACATAATCAAAAGTCTAACCCTGAAACACAAAATATAAGAAATTAACTTGGTAAAACATGAAATCCTTGTTCTTTAAGTCAGTTTTATAAATGTTAATTATGATCTGATTTGTGTATTAAGAAAACCTCAGGACTTTAGACAGTTAAATTTTCCTTGTACAGTGACATAATTACATTTTCCTTTTAGAAAACCCTTTAAATAGCACTTTTAATTAATCATGATCAGTTTAGTTATACACACAAGAACTTGGATGATAATGTTGGTGTTTTACAAACGTTTTACAACTTGTTCAGATATTTTACTAGCTTTAAAAACTAGTCATTTAGGACAAAGCAAAAGAACATTGGGTGAGTCCTTTATCACCCAAGACCTTTGTGTGAACGAGATAGTAAGGAGAAGAGGCCGAGTGAGGTGGTTGGCTCTGCACTGCACCGGACAGTGCAGGCCAGGCCCTCATTGTGCTGGGATCAGTGGAAGGCTTGGACCTGACGGCACAGGTCCACATCCACAGCACAGGGGAACATGCAGTAGGAACAGGGAGAAAGAGAATGCACCTTCCATGGAGGGAGTGTCACCGTGTCTGAAGTCTCCAGAGCAGGAACTGCAGCCCTGGGCAGCTAGTGCACTCAGAGTCTGAGTGAGGATGACTGTGGAAGCCGCAGACACGGACAGGAGAACACTTACTTATGCAGCAGTCATGAGCTCTTTATATTCTAGGAACTGTGCAGCATGTGGAGCAAAATCTCAGGAACATGGGGCTGTCCTGACTGGGGGTCCCCTGGCCCAGTCCTCCTGCCTCTGAGCACTCGCCTGGGCTGTGGCAGTGGCTGCTGAAGTCAGCTGGTGGTGGCCCAGCAGAGGCACGGGAAGCTCTGACAGCAGCAGCCCCACCCCCACCCCTCCCCTTCATCCTGGTGGAATCCACAGGCTTCCACCTGAAAGAGCCCAGCTGCTGTGCAGGCCAGTGCTCAGAAACGTGGGACCAGCATTGCTCTGTCTGCACCCTCTCCCCTGTGCCCAGGCAGTTTCTGCCACTCCTCCCCACCGCTTCCCTGCTACCTGGCTTTGCTCTCACAGGTCCTGGGGAGGGGGCAGGTCCCTCCTTGCTCCACACTGCCCCGCACCCTGGGCCTGCACTTGAATCTCCAGGAGGCGACTCTGCTCACCTCTGTGCCTTGCAGTCCCTCATACGTGGTGGACAGCTCTGGGAATGGGGCGACCTCTGTCCTTTCTGATGGGTTGCAGAGGGCAAGGCTGGACACATCTGCCATCCTTGCTGAATGACCTGAGCCAGGGATGGAGGTGAACAGCTGTTCGGCCGGAGGTCTTTGACCATAGTAACTTGGAAGAAACCCCAGCCATCACCCTTCTCCTTTCTCTGAGTTTTCATGGGATTTTACTGGGTCGGTGATTTGATTTTCACTGTCAGCCTTCAGAGTTTTCCCTCATCCATGTGAACACCCTGAAATGTCTGCAGCAGCTTCACCAGGCCATCCAGTTTGCTCTCGGTGAATTGTGTTTCGTCTTTGGGGCACTCAGCAACTCCTTACCTCCATGTAGGCTTTCATGACTCCACAGGCACCGTCTCAGCCTCCCACAGTAGCTTTCCTAGGCTGGGCATCTCCTCCTCCCTTCAGGTCCCAAGTGCCTTGGATAGGAGGGATGAGGGCGCCTGCAGGACACATGCTGAGAGTTACATCTTGCAGCAGGCTGATGTCCTCACAGGATGGGAGTCTGCACAGGTGAAGCAGCCCCTTGAGAGGCTCAGCATGAATCTGGTTTTGGAATTGCAACCCTCTATTTCAGAAGGGTCACTGCTAGGGGATGGAATTGAAGAGCCAATATGAGCGTCTCTCTGCAGGGAGCTTCTGAAGGGGAACAGATGGGAGATGGAGGGGAGAAGATTCACTGCCAACACCTGGAGCATCAACAGGAGATGCAAGACCATCTTCAGCTCCCAAGGCTCTCTGGTTAATGGTGTGGGGGGGTGTTGTAATTCTTCTATGACTGTTGGTTGCCATGGCAACATCCACACCAATATAGCCAGGCAGAAGGATTAGCAGGAAAAGGGGTGGGAAATCACAGATCTGTGCCCTTCTAAAACACTGTGACATACCGTGCAGGCTGAAGAATCCCTCTTGAGGCCAGAAGAAAAATGCCACAGGGTGGGGTTACTTTCCTCTTGTCTTGAGATGTCTGAGATCATTCCTTGGGGAGGAGACCCTCTTTAGGGAGATCACAGAAACAGCCCAGTTTAAGACTGGTAGAAAGTGCAACAGAAGAGCCTAAAACTCGTGTCCTGATGATATAGGATAAATATAACTTGCAACTTGCCAGATGTCAGATATGTGGAGTTTGTGTCCTGTGAAATCAAAGAATGAATTCCAAAGGACAAAGGGAGTTAAACTAGGAAAAGTTTACTGGGCAATAGGAACAGCTCCAGAGACAGGAGGGGTCCAGAAGTAGAGTATCACTTCTGAGCCCATTGTAGGGTAATTCATACAGCAAAGTCACTAATGTGGGTACAACATGGGCCTGACTATAACAAGCCTATAGGATAACAAATACAGGCACTCAGCTAATACTGATGTAGTAGGGAAGTAGGGCACATGGCAAGGGCATATGGATGGCATCATTAACCTTGGCTTATCTGTAAGTTCTAAAACAGGAATGTTTTGGAGACAGAAAGAGCCCAGGTATCTGGAGTATCTGGGCTGGGTGGTTCCAATTATAATATAATCTCAAATTTCTATTCATCCTTCAGAGAAGTATGAATATTTCTTGTCACAAGGCCCTCCAGTTTTACCCGTAAGAAGATGGAAAGTTTTGTGGGGTTTTTTGTTTGTTTGTTTGTTTGGTTGGTTGGTTGGTTGGGTTTTTTTTGGTACTGGAGATTGAACTCACGACTTTGCACTTGTAAGGCAGGCACTTATGCCTCTGAGCTAAATCCCCAGCCCATTGAGTTTTGTGGTTTTGAAAAACAATTTAAGAACTTTAAACAGTCTTGCTGAGCTTTTCTATTTTCCATTGGTTTTTTTGGGGGGGTTTTGTTGTTGTTGTTAGTTTGTTTGTTTGGTTTTGTTTTGTTTGCTTCACTGAACTGTAACAGTGGTCACCTAGAGGTGTAGCTGGAAACTGATAGCAGGGGTAAGTGATTGGAGCCTCCTGTGTATATCTGATGTATATCTCCCTTTACTATTATGGCATCATCATCATCATTGTTATTATTATTTTGTCTTTTTGAGACAGATTATGCAGTTCAGGCTGGCCTTGAGCTCACTTTGTAGCCCAGGCTGGTTATGGCATTATTTTTATACATCTATTGGTTATACATTTCTGCTGGGTATTTTAGACCAAGTAAAAGGCGAGATCTGTGTTAATCAAAATTAACCTCTTGCTGTCTAAGTCAGTTAAAGCTCTTGAAGCATCACTTTTGGCACCATGTACAGAGCCTCTCAGCACCTGTGTCAGTGTCTGCTTAAGAAGATGGCTTACAGTCTTGCTTGACTGTGCAGCTTCCTATGAAACCGTGGGAGACTTTTCCCTCTTTGGTGACTCTCCTTTTGGGCACACTGTTTTGGTCGACTCCTATTCTGGAGGATCTGACAGTCTCCCTGCTCAGGAGATGGAATGACTCACCAAAGTTGTTCAGTCTTGTTGAAAAGGTCCCTTCATGTCCCACATCCCTGACCTCGGAGGGCCAGGGCCAAAAAGGCCAGTTATCCTTTTAGCTCTGTTCTCCGAATTTTAGTGACTGAACAGCTAGTAGAGAAGACTGGTTACATTAGTATTATGGTGAGAGCAATAGGTTTAAATTTAGGATTTTATCTCCATGTCGAGTACCTTGAAGTATACAGTATAAGCAGTGAACTGTCATTTCCTTACCCATTGTGGTTGTCTTAGAAGTTGGATCCCTGTAGAATGTTAACAAATAGCAATTATAAGACTTTACAGGAAAGATTGGAGTTTAAGGGCCACATGGCATTTTAGCATGAGAATCACGATAATGCTGTTATCTCCAAAGCACATTTACATGTCCATCTTAGTATAAAATAGCTTTTTAGTCACTTATCTTTATCTGACTACAAAGTATTAAATGACATGAAGTGTTACCTAATTTAACTTTTAACCAGAGTGATATTTAAGTAGACTATACTTCTTTATAGATGTACTTTAGAGATTATTAATATCTAATCTCTAATTAGAATGACATTATCTGGATTGCACAGTGTGTAGTACCTTTAACTGTTACAACACAGTTATATAACTGCACAAGCGCAAGCCTGAAAACATATCTGGCTGGCTGTCTCATGCTTTTTTTTTTTTTTTTTTGTACCTGGAATTGAACTCAGGACCTTTGCTTATGCCTTTGAGCTATATCCCCAGCCCTCCTGCTAGATTGGCATGTACATTTTATTACAAATAGCTGGACACAAGTAAGGTAACACCGTAAGTTTAAGGCTAGAAAGTTTACCACCATAAACACTTTTAATCTGGATGTCACTGGTATGATTTTTCAATTTTTTATCTTTGAAGGCCTAAACACTTGAAAAATACAAATATACCATGAGGTTAGCAATAATTAGTATAACAAGTATGTAGAAATCTTTACATATTTTTATTCTTATGACACATTTTAGACTCTTTTAACAGATTTTACAAGGTATAAATATATATATATATATATATATATATATATATATATATATATATATATATGTTTTTTCTTTCCTTTTAAATTGGTACCAGGGATTGAACTCACAATTGCGCACTTATAAGGCAGGCGCTTATACCACTGAGCTAAATCCCCAGCCCCAAGTGTAGCTATATTTTAAGAATTAAGGATATTTTTATACCTCTCATAAGTTTCGGAAATTGTGTTAATGACTGCAAATAGACTTCTTACTCAATATAAGAGTGTATGTCATTTGCACAGTAACAGTATGTTAGAATGAGTGTGGTGATGCATGCCTGTAATTCTAGCACTTGGAAGGCTGAAGCAGGAGAATTGCTGTGAATTTGAGGCCAGCCTGGGCTATAAAGTGAATTCAAAGCCATTGAACTGCATAGTAAAACCCTGTCGCAAATAGACACAAAAAAAAAAAAAATTTTTTTTTTTTTAAATCAAAACCAGTAGATGTTGATCAAGTTTAAAGGTCAGGACCAGATTTTAAAAGATGCCAAATTTTGACCATTTTATGTGTTCAAGGTCTAAACATATGTTTTATAAAAGAGAACATATACTAGTTAATTTGTTTCTATTAAACTTACATAGTCTTAACTCTGTGAACTTAACTTTAAAGCTCAGAGTCACAGCATAGCTTGTTTATATATATGTATATACACACACACATATGTCCAAATATATAAATTATGTCATAAACTATGATAATAGTTGTTTATTGAAGCAATCACAAATAGATTATTGAAAACATTTCATAGATTAATATTCAGGTACTTTAACTCTAACTTTATAAGCTCACTTTTTAGTAACCAAAAGCCTAATGATGAAAACACAAGAAACTTATTTAGTAAAATACAGAACCTTTAAATCTAGTTTTGTAAGTTTAAACAAGAACATTTCAATATTTTGAAAACCATACTGTTTTAGACATAGAAAACTTAACCTTTTAGTTATAGCCAAAAACAATTACTTTAGCTGACTTATAATAGTTAACACTTTTTTGAGCTATGTATATAGGCAACTGTGAAACAAAAGCAAATTCTTACCTCTTTCCAAAAATGATGTAGGAGAAATATAACTCCCAACTTTCTAGATGTCAAATATGTCAAGTTCACATCCCCTGAAATCAAAGAATGAATTCCAAAGGACAAAGGAAAGGTTTGTTGTGAAAAGGGAATGGTTCCTGAGAAACAGGAGGTCCGGGCTAATTTATATAGCAAAGTCACAGTGTGGGTACAGCATGGGTCAAACTATAATCTATATGTAGCAAGGGCATATAGATGACATCATTAATCTCACTTTGTTTGTGACTTCAGTGTTTGGGGCACCCACCCAGATGTCCCCATGTATACATTCATGCTTTCAGAAAGTATGTAAGCTTGGCCGTTGTGATTTTCATCTAGAGGCTGTGCCTTCTTTAGCTGCCCCTCCAGCCACAATTCTGATGTGTCCCCTTTTCTCTAACTTCTTTCAGAGCCAGTCTGGTTGCCAAATTGACAAGGGATAGATTGTTATGATTAATACATTGTGTCAACTTGAGAAGTTTAGAAGTTTAATAGAGACTCAGCAGGGAACCATAGTTCTTACTTTGTAAATATTTTCATCCCTTGCAAAGGAGGGCAAGGAGATTTCCTGAAAGCTACATCCACCCTAAAGGGGCTTGGGGGCTGTGTACAGTATAAGCCAGGAGAAGAGGCTTGTTTTCTTCCCTTTTGCTCTGGCTGCTGCCTTGAAGTATTGTTCCAGTGCCATGCCACCCTGCTTTTGAGCCAGCTGATTATGGACTGAGACCTCCACAAACAGTGAGCTAAATAAACCTTTTCTTCATTGATTTAGAGTGTCAGGTATTTTGTCCCAGCAATGAGAAAAAAGTAACCAAAACACTCTGTATCAAAAAACCAAAGTAATGATAACATATAGTAATTTTTAAAATGATAATGTGTTGTGGATTTGCTTTTAGCCCTGAGGCCAGTAATATTAACATATTTAAGAACTGCAGTGCTAGGGGACCAGGGATGTGGCTCAGAGGCATAAGCACCTGCCTGGCAAGTGCAAGGTCTTGAGTTTGATCCCTGGTAAAAAAAAAAAAAAAACACCTAAAAACAAAAAACCCCACAATTGAAGGACAGAATAGAAAAGATGGCCTGAAGGCATTGCAAAAAGCAGCAAGTCCACATGCTTAGTAGCCCCAAAACTGCAAAAGTGAAAGACTCCCCCTCCCTAAAATATTGCACAAGATAAAATAAAAAAATGAGACCAGTCTCACTATCCTGGTTTCACCACCATGCTGTGGCTGACAGATACAGTAAATGGAAATCACTTTCCAGGTTTGCAGCTTTTCTGCACTGTGAAAATTAGGTCAAAATAAAAAATTAAAAGAATCTATAAAGCTATGGAAAAGAAATAACACTTAGGTACTAAAAAGGCAGCTTGCTTAAGCCTTAACATTTTGCCATATTTTACTTATATAAAAAAAAAATTACAGGTGCAACTTTAGGCACTCTTTTCCTTCTGTGATCCCATTCTATCCCCGCTTCTCCATAAACCCTATTTTGAACTTGATCTTTATTTCAGGTGGGATTTAATACTATTTCATAGTAACACATTACTTTAATTTAATCATGTACTTAATACTACCAAACTGTGACTTTAAAATGGTTAAGATAGTAAATTCATATGTACTTTACCAAGAAAACAACAATTCATGGAAGAAAATGTAACTGGACTGCAGTGCTTTTCAGAAAAGAGGAAGCCTCCTCCTGTTCCCCTGGGTTGGCTGTTTTACAGAATTATCATGACAAAGACATCCTTCCAACTGAAGAACTTAGTTGTAATCTCTGCAGTGTTTATTTGGGGAAGGTGGAGGAGGAATGCAATTTTCATGCCCTGTTTATGCAGTCATTCCCCATTGTTGTACCCCAAAAATCAAACATCAAAAGTTATGAAAAAAAGATAAAAAGCTAAGACATCTTGAAGGAAAAAGGAGTGCTTTATTTAGACTGGTACCCAGCGACACAGAGTGCAGGTGGAATTTACACTGCTGTGTAATTGGGTTAAGGATTAGAGGGACTTATAAAAGGAAAAACCGCAAAAGGGGGTTGGGAAGGCAAGAGGCAGGTTGTTCCCAGACACAGGCCCATTTTAGGGGAAAAATTAGCTCATCCGCACATCTGTGCATTCCTGAGGAGACAGGACATCTTGTTGTTTGGTTCAAAGTGTGGTTCTTGTGGTTGGGCCTGTTCTGGAAATACAACTTTGAGGGGGTTGTGCTGAGGAATTTACAGGAAACAAAGGCTGGGGGCTGTGCAGGGGATACTTGGGAGGCACAAAGTTCTCAGGACAAAGCACCACGGTGCATACAGAACAGAATGGCGGCGCTTGAGTTAGGTTACAACACCCATGTGACACTGAAAGGGAAAATCAAGGAAAATTGTTCTTTTTAAAACTTCCCTGCTCTGTAACTGCTTCCTGGGCCTGTAATTGCTTTCTTGACCTCTGTAACCATGACAGCATGCATGAATATGCTAGATATATCTTGATTGTAGTAACAGTGCATTTGAGAAAGTTACCCAAAAGAAATTGAGAGTTGAGAAACAAGTGAGCTTTATTTTAGAACCTGCAGAGGTCAGCAGCAAATTCAAGCAGCTGAGGCTTGTTCCTTTGTTCTGTTTTCTATATATACTCATGTGTGACTTTGCAAGGTTAGGGGGTTGCCATAGATGCCACCTTTGCAGCATAGTCATTGCTTTGGATGTGTAAGACCTTCTTACACATCTGGTTAATTGACACACAGTGTGGGCACTGGTCAGTTTGGTCACCTTAAGGTAAAACTGTTACTCTTTCTGTAGTTTTTAATGGCCAGTTAAGGGAGAGGAGGAGGCCTTTTGGAGATTTTGCCAAAGTTCACTCAACTGTTTAAAGTCTAACTGCTAGCTAAGCACCAAATCTATACTTGATAGGCTATAAAGTAAGTGAAGTTTTCAAGACTAGGGTTTGGGGAGTTTTAAAGAGAAAACGGCAAAGAAAAGAAAGCAAACAGTAGGGTTATGAAAGCCCCCACAGTAGCAGACTCTGTAATTATTAACTTAGCCTTATAACTGATGTTCTCACCTTGCTAACTAATCAAAGACAGCCATGCTATTCCACTTTTGTAACTCCTATCTATAGATTTTATAAAAATTTTGCTAAACCAGGTGTGGTAGCGCACACCTGTAATGCTAGCACTTGGGAGGCTGAGGCAGGAAGATCATGAGTTTGAGCCAGTCTGGGCTACAAAGTAAGTTCAAGGATAGCCCGTACTGCATTGTAAAACCCTGTCTCAAAAAGACAAAAAAAAAAAAAATGCTAGTCCACCAACCTTTGCTGCCTTGATCCCAGCCAGGTTCATGGGTATAAATAGAGCTGTTCACTATCTCCAGACCTCCTTCAGTGTCATTCCTTTCCTGGATCCAGTTTGCCACAACAGCACAACCCTAGCGTACCTTGCATGGCTCATCAAAGGGCAGGAGGTAAAGCAGTGTTGTGGTAAACACAAAGTTGAGAACTATCAAGCCTCTGTCAATTATCACATACTCAGCTCCATCCTTTGCCCAACATTTGGTCATTAATTTCATGCCTCACTAAATTGATTTTGGTATGGGGGAATAAAATTCTCAATCTGCTAGCTGTCCAAAATGCCGAGTTTGTGTTCTCTAAAATCAAGGAATGAATTCTAGGAACAATGGAGGTTAAAAGTAGGAAAAATGTATTGAGCAAAAGAAAGCTTCTGTCTGAGATGGATAGAAGAGGGCCTGGAAAGTGGAGGGCCCACCCACCCCACTTCTCAAGGGTATTTACTGAGAAAGCCAAAAGGTGAGGCATGCTTGAGGTGGGACAGCACTACAATCAATAAGATTATGAGTATAGTCAGTTAGGTAACATTGATCCGATGGCAAAATCATGGCGGAGTGGTGGGACAAAACTGTGGTCAACCAATAAGTATACAACAAGTATAGTTACTAGAGTAATATTGATTAAATGGGGATCAAATGGGGAAATAAGTCATGCAGCAAGCCACAAGAGCAGACAAGGACTTTTCCTGGAAGGGGTAGGTAAGAAGGTTTGGTCCTCTCCTCTGGGTGACTGATAGCTACTTAGAATATCAATCACTGCTATTCATCCCTAGGGAAAGCATGCTATTGAGTAGTTCCTCTTTTTCCTGAAGAATGGCGCCTCCAGCCACAGTTGTCCTCTCACTGACCTGTCGTTGAGGGCCCAGCCTTGTTTTACTACAGTATTTTGCCCCAGTTTAGCTGTGTATAATACATTCAGTATGAAGCTAAATAGTTCACAGAGCCCAGAACTGTCTGCAGCATGCTAGTTCTTCAGAACTGGCCCCTGCTGCTTTTCTTCTGGTTGTTGTGGTTAAGCAAGGCCAGCAGATGAGAGCTGCTCCCTCTCCCCATCACCTCGTGTTGCAATGCAAGTAACTCACAGATGAGGTTCTGTGTGTGTGCACTTGCGTGCATGCACACACATACCACAAGGACTTAATGGCAAGCAGGGACACTAACGCTATACGGCCTTGCTTTGGTGTCAGTAAGGTCATCCACCCACCACCTGTGGCCCCTAAAAGTTAAAAACATTCAGTCAAAGCACCTGTTTCTCAGTCATACACCAAGTCTGAGGTCATCAGTGGCCCCACACTGGTGGTTGCCTCATTTAGACAGGCAGACAAAACAGTCCTATTGCTGAGAAAGTCCAGTTAGACTTAGCTCTTTCAGAGGCCCCATGCTTTGCCCTTCGATGTGTGGAGAGCTTTCCCAACCCAGGGAGACGTTGTTAAATGGACAATGGATGAAACTCTGCCATAAGGCTTTGGTGACTTGGCAGGACTAGATGACAGCATTTCTTACTGTGTTCTTAGAAGATTGGCAGGATCGGGTCTGCTCTTTAGTGAGCTATGGATGGTCAGTTAAATCTAGCATACATCCTAGGAGGCCTGTCTCATGCTTGTTAAGTCAGAGACAGACGTCAGGAGCTTTCGCTTGTTTCCCAAAATGCCAATATTATCCTTGTAAAAGCAGCCCCAGTCCTCACCTCACAGGCTCTGTGGGCCCACCTGTGTCAGGCCCTGTGGAAGGGGCCCTTTGGCTCTGCCGTGCTGCCTGACAGAAGTTCTATCAGGAGACTCTGTTTGGGGGCGCTAACTTCCTAGCACACACATGCATACCTAAGCAGCCAATGATCTGTGTTCCTCCAGGAATAAAAGCTGTGGCTTCATCTTGTTCATATCTGCAAGAGGCTTCTCTGAAAAGGTGTCACAGCCTCACTGATGAAGGAGTCCTCGCTCTTGCCCTCAACTGCCGGCTGCTCAAGATCATTGACTTAGGTGGCTGCCTCAGTATTACCGATGTGTCTCTGTGTGCATTAGGAGAGAACTGCTCACTTCTGAAGTGTGTGGACTTTTCAGCTACACAGGTAAATAACCAACATGCCAAAAATGTTGAGATCACATGTGACCCCAGTACTTCTGTGACCAGTCAGGAATCATTCATTCTTTCTGTTGTTGAAGGGGTTGAACTGTTTCACATTTTGGGCAGCTAACTAATTGTGATATAATTTGGATATCCCCCTTAATTATTTTAAATAGCATGGGTGGGAAGTATGTATCAGGAACACTCACATTTGCTGGACAGAAGGCAATGAATCTAAGTAATTGATAAATTTTAGAAAATTCTGCCTTCTTCATCTCTATTCACTCATGGGCTGTTTCATTTTCTCTTTGTGTAGGTATCCGACAGTGGTGTGGTTGCCCTCGTTAGTGGACCCTGTGCTAAGAAATTAGAGGTAACTTTTACATATTTAGCAGTAAAGGTAACTAAATTTTATGTTATTTTCAGAAATTATTTCTTAAATCTAGTAGACCAATGTCTCATCAATCAGGTATTCCATGGACAACTTTTTGGCCCAACCTCTTTATTCCCAGAGTAAATAAAATAGTAAACTGAAAAGATAAAATCACATTAAAATATGAATGAAAATCTGACTTCCCAGAAGTTTTAGCTTCTCACGAGTTCAAGGGGTCTTCTGATGTACAGTGACTGTGAAAGTTGCTCTCTGTGCGCACACTGATCAGAAGCTTGTGTCTGGCTGGTATTTCTTCTGCATCAGCTGAGCCTGTTGCCAGCCTGTTTCTCTGCATAGCCATGTGGTCCAGCGCTGTAGAAAGGCTTGGATCAGTGTGCAGCCAACCTTCCATTCAAGAGCGGATGTGTGCATTGTGTGGTTCCTGGTCTTCTTTCTTTCTTCCTCGCTACCTCTTTTGTTCAGCTAAGCATGGTGTCTCTGAGGTTCATGTATGTTGCTTCTTTGGGGATATCAGGTTCCTTTTCGTTGCTGAATGGTATTCTGTAATGTAGCTCTGCCATAATTTGTTTATACTTTTCTCATCTAATGGGCATTTGGGTCTTTCAGCTTTGGACTTTTATAAATATCGCTGTGGATATTTTGCATCCATGGCTTTGTTTAGATGTTTTCATGTTTCTTGGCTAAGTTCCTGGGAGTGAAATATCTGGATGTATACCACATATTCAGCTCTATCAGATGCAGCAATATTGTATCCCATAAGGTCTAAACATGTTGGAGATTTCTTTCCACACTGACAGAGAGGTATCTTCATTTCTTCAGACTTGCATTGTTCCTTTCTACATAGTTTTTGGTTTGGTTTGGTTTGGTTTTATGAAAAAATAAAACTTCATAACAAAATATTAAGAGAATAACTGTAGTTAATCCACTATGCATTTGTTTTGTTTTTTTCACTAGTAAATACTTGCCTCTTTGTATATCAGTGTGACCGCCACACCTTTATACACTGTCATTGTTGGTCAGTTTTCTTCGTTTCTTTTTTTCTTTCTGTAACTAGGAGATTCACATGGGACACTGCGTTCACTTGACTGATGATGCCGTGGAGGCTGTTGTTACTTACTGTCCTCAGATCCGGATTCTGCTCTTTCATGAATGCCCACTGATTACAGGTTAGTCTGATAGAATGCTTGGTTCAGCACGGTCTTCAGCCACTGTTTGCTGCTCTATCCTGCCCAGGACTCAGTTTTCTCATCCGTAATGCAGCCATGACACCATGCCTCTGCCGTGACTTCCTCATGGTGAGTCTGTGTTGGTCACAGTGGTGGCCTCAGTGTTGGTGAGCGCTGTGCCACATACCTCTGCAACTATGGCTGTGATCTTGCCTGGGACATCTTATGCAAACAATACAAAACCATCACTTTATGATATTACATCAAACATTTTAAATTGAGAATAACTTGGACTCAAGCAGATGTGGCTCTTCTCTGAAGGAACAGCCAGGGCCACAGACTTGTGTAAATAAACCCATGATGCCAGATTCCACCACAGAAGCTTTACCCTCCCTGGCTTTCCCATCAGACAGCAGTCCTGCCCAGCTCATCTAGACTAGGCCTTTGATTGTGATGCAAACAATTACCCCACAGGTGAGTGCTTTTTTTGGGAGACCCTTGGCTAGTTTCTATCTCTTCTTTTTCTTAGTTATCTAGGTAGCCATAACCAAGAGACTAGTCTCATTTCTCAAGAGCTGGAGTCAGGGGCTGGGGATGTAGTTGTACAGCATAAGAGCCTGCCTGGCAAGTGCAAGGTCCTGAGTTCAATACCCAGTGCCAAAAGGAGAACAAACAAACAAACAAAAAACTAGAGCAAAAAGGGATACCAGCCATATTGGTGTATACCTGTCATCCTAACAGGTGGCTGAGGCTGGACAATGAGAAGTTTATGGCCAGCCTGAGCTTCATAGTAAGTTCAAGGGCAGCATGAAATGCATGGTGAAACCCTGCCAAAATGCCAGAATAACAAAACAAACAAAAAACCATTGTAAATAGTTGTCTCTAGGGAAACTTACAGAGGAACAATATGAAAAAGATTTCACTATGTAGCATTTTGTTTGAATTTTGTATTACATGGAGAGTTTAACCCACTAAAATATTTATAATAATAATTTAAGAGTGAAAAACTCCAGGGAATGAGACAGTACATGTTGTGTACACTATTGTAGGGATTGTGAGAAAGCCTCAAGGCAGAAAACTATTCTAACAGCTATGCTGTCTGGAAGATAGAGGAGTTTCTGATATATTCAACCCTTAACAGATCACAGATTCTTAACAGTCTTCAGAATCCCTGCTGGAAGTATCCACCCTGGGAGTTGTGTGTGTGTGCTTTTACACAGAACCAGCAAAGGGTCCTCACAACAGGCCTCTTATTTGGGTCATTACTTTAATTACAAACCTGCTGCCAAGGGGTTAGTTCCTCCCTAGACTGAGATGAGTTCTCTGGCTCCTGTCACTGGCTTTTCTCAGTGCTCATTGTCCATGGGTCCTGGTGTCTCTTATCTGAACACCCACTCCTTCCTCCTTCAGCCCAGTGTGGGACCAGGCAGGCCGACTTCTGTCTCTCCTGGAGCTGGTAAGTGCTTGATCCTCTGACACAAGAGAGAACAGGAGTGAAAACAGAGAAAGAAAGAAGGAAAGAAAAAGAAAGAAAGAAAGAAAGAAAGAAAGAAAGAAAGAAAAGAGGCCTTTATGGGCACAGGAGGGCTGCCGGAGAGGCCCAAGTACCCTCTGAAGGAACAAAGGAAAAACCACAGGCTTTGTTTGGAATTCACAGGGGCAGAGTTAAAGGGGCAGTTGGAATGGCGTATGGACAGCTGATTGAGGGGGCATTGGCCTGCCCAGGAAAAGTGGGAGGTTCAACTTTCCAGCAAGAAGACGAAAGTCAGTGCTGAAGGGAGGTGCTGTCCAGTGCCATGTTGACTAATACATGGAAAAACCCGTCAGTAAGAAGGAGGACTCTATCCTGAGCCCTTGCAGCTGGGCAGATGCAATGTATTAACGCCCAGTGGAAGGAAGGGCAAGAGGCCACTTTGCAGACAAGGTGAGTGAAGATAAGGGGACAGATGGGCCTGTGTGGCTACACCCCTTGGCAGTTAGGACCCCTGCCAACAGGGCCCACACCTCCACCACTACCCAACCTCCACACTGAACCCTAGTCCTGGCCTCACCTGCTCCTCCCACCAGGCCTCACACCCTCTGGGCACTCTCAGCAGCACCCATGGGACAGCAGCACCCACGGGACATGGCTTGGCTTCATCCATGGACCTTGGGAGGCAGTGCTTCCGCAGGAGTATGCTGGCGATGCTAGGCCTCTGCCTCCATGCCTGAACCAGCCCCAGAGGAGCCTTCAGCCCTTCCAGTTGAGGTCAGCGTCCTGGGCATCTCACACCCCAAGTACACAGGGTAGAGCCCTTTTACCAGCTGGAGAAGAGGGAGCACCCTCGGCCACTCGAAGTGCTCTCGTCATGGTTGGCTTCAAAGGAATCCTTTACTCAGTTTTGTTAGTGGGTCCTGCTGTGTAGCCCACACTGTTCTCCGACTCTCAGCCCTCCTGCCTCAGCCTCCCAAGAGCTGGGACTACAGGTGTACCACCATGCCCGACCCTTCTTCAGTGACCTGCACCTCATACTCTCCGAGTCAACACTATTTCAAAATGGATGTGGCACCATGGGCCCTCTGCTTTCATCTACGCCCTTTAAAGGTGTGCACAAGCTGTCTGGTGCCTCATTCTGTTGTTTCTGTTTGTTTGCTTGGTTGGTTTGGTTTTGGTTTTGATGTTTTTCTGTCCTTTGTTTTGAGGCAGGGTCTCACTATGCAGTTGAAACTGGCCTTGAATACACTAGCCCAGGTTGGCTTTGAACTCAGTCATCCTCCTGCCTCAGTCTCCTAAGTGCTGGGATTACAGGCATGCACCAGTACACCCAGCAGGGGGCTCACTCTAGCATGAGAGAGTATGTGGTACCTCTAGTCCTGGAACTTGAGCTGAAATAGTCATTTTAAGGTCTCGTATTTGTCTGAGGACAGTGTGGTTGTGTAACAGGTGAAAAAATCCAATTTTAACTTATGCTTGTGGCTAGTATTTAGAAATAATTAAATGACATTTTCTCCTCTATTTTGAATAAATACTAAATCAGAAAGAATGTATACAGTCAACCAGAAACCTTATTGATAGGCAAACCGTTTAAAATAATTATCAAAAACCCCAAGGATGACCGAGCATGGCAGTGCCACCCTGTGCTCCCAGCACACAGGTGGCTGAGCAGGAAGAGTCAGAGTTGAGACTGGCATGGACTACATGATGAGACCTTGTCTCCGATAAAAGCAGGAAAAGGGGATCTTAGGAATAACAAAGTTTTTACAAAGTTCTACCCAAAAAATGCAGTTCAGTAAAGCCAGTATTAAAATGTTAAGCATGCCTGGATTCACAGAGAATTAAATTTTTTTCCAGTCTGGAAAATTTGTTGGAGTAGTTAATCAGATTTCAAACCAGCAATCTTTTGAGATAAATTCTATAATTATATTAACAGTTGGTAGATTCAACAGAAATGTGTCCCTGGTTTAATCCCAGGAGCCAAAAGACTGAGTCATCGCCACCTGTGTAATAGGTGACAGCCTGGGCCTTACAGACTCAGGGACAGGCTCCTTCAGGATGAGAGCCACTGTGTGTCATCACATTTTATTTTCCGTGTCTTATAAATCACCATTCATGCAGCAGGTACTCAAGAAATACACATAATTAACAAAACCCAAGAACAAGAAAATGACCTTCCAGGAACAGTTTTGATGGGAGTAGAGCAAAAACAAGTCATTATTAACATTGTGCCTTAAAAGCCATGCTTGTTCAACATAAAAAATTAGAGTGGTA
The DNA here is from genome assembly GCA_004027455.1 of Hydrochoerus hydrochaeris. Classification (NCBI taxonomy): domain Eukaryota; kingdom Metazoa; phylum Chordata; class Mammalia; order Rodentia; family Hydrochaeridae; genus Hydrochoerus; species Hydrochoerus hydrochaeris. The sequence continues at coordinate 110,516 of PVLA01004888.1, forward strand.
AGCTGGGGATTTAGCTCAGCAGCTAACAAGCTCCTGCCTGGCAAGCACTTAAGTTGTGAGTTTGATCCCTGCTACAAAAAAAAAGGAAGGAAGGAAAAAAAGAAGAAAAAAATTAGAGTGGTATTTTAGGAGAATGAGATGATGTATTTAGAAATACTTTTATTGACATATAAAGTACTAGCAACATTATAAAATTAATGTGTCTCAATCAAAAAAGCCATTCCCCTCTGTCCTGGCTGCTATCTTGATATCTCCCAAAAGCCTCATATGCTTGCAGGTGGGGGTCTGGGGAGTGAGTGGATGTGATGCAGCTCCATTACCGAAACCTGTGAATGGTGCTTTTATCCCAAGGCCAAAAGGAAAATCAGTGGAACTGTTCAGAAACACAAATAGGCGTTCTGCCCTGTGCCTTATATTTTTCAATGTTTGTGGTTCTAGGACCTCATGCATGCAGGACACTCACTCTGTCACTGTGCTTTGTCCTGGCCCTGGGCCTGTTCTTTCGGAGGGAAGGAGGGCAGCACAATTCTAATAATCCCACCTGGCCCTGTCTGCTGTTTGAAGCAGACTAAATGTCAAGCTCTTTGTTCTTAGGCAGTTTACTAACAGCATGGCTGTTGAAGACCTTCCAGAGGCAGCCGTGTGTATGTACACCCTTCTTAGAGGAAGCTGGCTCTAGTCTGGAGCCTTCTTTATCTGTTCATTTTTTTCTTTCCTCTTTTTTTTTTTTTTTTGGTACCAGACATCGAACTCATGACCTCGTGCTTGCCAGGCAGGCTCTTCTGCTGCTGAACTAAACCCGACCCCTCCTCTTTCTTTGTCCCTTTCTTCATTTGTTTGTTCCTCTTTGAGTCTGGGTCTTGCCTGATCTGGGAGACCTCCTTGCCCAGTACTTTCCAGCTACACCTGTGTCCCACAAAGACCCAGTGGTAGCAGGCCATCCACCACTTTCCTATTCATAATGTGCTCAGAACCCTTGGCTCAAAAGCCTGCGGCACCAGGTGCATGGCTACATATCCGATTGTTTTCAATACAGTCTCAATAAACATAATCTTTAGCTATGCACAATCAGCCTGCTTTGGATTCCCTGCAAATTAACATCTATGACACAGAGTCAAAGCCAGGGCTGTAAAGACCCAAAGCTACAGCTGCCCTTTGGAGTTCTCTGACCCAGGGACCCTCACCCCGCTGAACATCTTAACAAGTAAACCCTCTCTCCAGCCCCCCAGGAGTGCCCTGCCTCCCTCCGCTGGGGCACAGTGGCTCTCCTCACTGTGGCCTGTGGAGGGCCCATGCCTCAAAGGACTTCTGCCCCAAACCTGTCCCCACACTGCCCCAAGAACACTCATAGCATCTTACTGCCGCTTGGTGGTCATGTGTGTCCCCTTCAGCTGCCTTAATTTCCTTCATATGCTCTGCATGTTTGACATCCTACCTCCCAAAAATAAGTTTGCAAAACACAACACAGCACGATAGTGCAAGTTAACCTGCCAAAGGCATCAAGAAATGCTACAGCTAAGGAACAAGTTTCCTCGCTTATTCATTGAGCTGTCTTCCCAACTTTCAGCACATAACACCTTTTTGATTGACCTAGCCAACTCCTTTATCTTTTTTTTCTGATCCCTAATACACAAAAGAGGAAAATGAGATATCAAAATGTCCTCTTTTGCCAGTGACATGATTTTTTAATAATCACGTAAGACCAACACTGCAGTCACAAGACACAGGGAAACGAGCATTGCTGTATCCCCAGCATCTCCAAAACATTGAGTAAATCACTTCCTTGTGAGCACCCAGCCTTCCCTTATGTCCTGTGGTTAATCATCATAAAGTTGGGTGTTCATACACACTGGGTAGTGTGTGTGTGTGTACCAGGAATAGAACTCATGATGTCACACTCATCAGGAAGGCCATGTGCCACTGAGCTATATCCCTGGCCCCACACTAGTTTTTATGGATAAAGATTCCTTAGCAAAAAAGAAGTGGCCTGGTTCTTAACTGCACAGATCATCTCTGCCCTCTCAGCCCTTCTGTCCTCTCAGCATTCCTGAGTCTGCTACCATTATGCTCCTTGCTCCCATCACTGAATGAAGAGAAAGTGAGATAAATTGTGCACCTTATATATAATTCTTCATTTTTACTTTCTCCAGAGAAAAACATGATTTATGATTTGATGAATATGAGTACTTCCTGATACTTTACATAAGATATTTTACTCTTGCTTATTATTCTGATTGCTTCTGGAGGTATCTAAGTCAGTACAACTCATAATCTGTAGAAAATAGTGTACTCGCACATCTATGTGCAAAGCAACCTGACCCTCTGCGTGGCAGTAGCCACTGTAACTTGCCATCAGAGACTTGAATTTACTTTCTCATTTAACAGTCTTAAGTATGTTTCACATATATATCCAGTTGTGGGAGTACAGTATTAGGGATTGAACCCAGGGGAGCTCTAAATCATTGAGCTATCTCCCAATTGCTTTGTATTTTTCCCTTTGAGACACGGTCTCCCTAAATTGCTCAGGCTAGGTGCAATTTCACAATCCTCCTGCCTCAGTCTCCTAAATAGCTTCAGTGATATGTGTGTACCCTCCAACTATTTGTAAAATTTTTTAACCTTAGATGTATAAACAAAACTCTTCCTTAGGAGTTAGGTCTTGAACCTTAAAAAGCACTCTGGTTTGATTTGTGCAAAAGAGACCAAAATGAAACTGCTCTTTGAAATGTAAATTATAATGTCCTTTTATAGATGTTATAGAAAGATGACTTCAGTGATTGTCATTAAATGCACCTCAGGTCCTTTGTATTTTCCAGCCTGGGATGTGCATGTTAGCACCTCAGACTTACCTACTCTGATGTATAATAGCAGCAGACCAGACGGTTTGGGCTTTGGAAGGGCAGGAAAGCACCTGGATGGCCAGAGAGCCTTCTGTGTAGTCCAGAAATGCAGAAAAATCTGACAAAAGTGCTGCCCCTGTCAGCTGCCTTGAATGTTGGTCATACCTGTGGACTGGCCCAGGCCTGCTTACACTAGAGACAGGTTCTGAGACCCGAGGTGGCCAACTTGTCAAGCATTGCCACAAACCAGCTGAAACGAAAGTGTTTATGGCCAGGTGCTTGCTTCAGAATGGTCTGCATCTTAAAGTTGATTGCTTGCTGGAAAAACAGCTTCTTTTTATGTCGCATTTATTTCTTTGTTTCTCCTGCATTATTGTTTCTTCCTCATTTGTTTATTTCTTAATAATCCAGTATGAACTGCCTTCCCCACACCACGGTAAGAAATACAGAATTCCGGTCATTGTTTGTGAATATGTGTCTGCTTCATGTTTTCCTGTACATATTACTAAAAAAAGGACCAAGTTACAGTTCCTCGATCATTTGAAAAACCTCCTCCGTCACCGCCTGCAGCCAAGCGACCTCCTGGACAATGAGCTCCGCCACGGCCGTGGGGTCTTGAGGTGCCCAGGACGCCCTAAGGATCCTCTGTACAGGTCCCTGTCTCAGCTTGCGAGGAGCAGAGGCACGACAGGTGGACGCAGCCTGCCCCAGACCTTCGAAATGCTCCAGGAAATCGGAAGTGGAGCCTAAACTGCCCGGTCCACTGAGCCTTCTGCATAAGTCCCAGCACTCAGCAGGAGGGGTGGCGGAGCGGAGCGCGGTGCGCAGCACCAGCAGTGGCCTTGGCACGTCCGGCCTGTCAGCGCTTCGTCCTGAGCCTCTAACGAATCCTGAGCTCTCGGACACTCGCCACCCCACCGTGCACCAGAGCCATCCGGAGCCCTGCCCTCAGGAGAGCGGCTGCGCCAGGAGGTCGGTGTGACACTGCCATCTAGCGTCGCCACTTGCGACTCACAAAACCACGAAGCAGGATTTCTATGGAAGGCAGAGCCGCCCTGCCGCCCGCAGCTCTGGATTCCTGCCAGAGTAACAGACGTGGTGCCTGGACGCGGCCCCCAGCTGGTGTCGGGGACACGGTCACAGCTGGAAAGGCGGCCAGCCAAAGTCAGACGGGGAGTAAGGGTCTCCACCTGTGGCCATTTCAGACCTCCACTGACTGCCCACCTGGGTCCTCTCAGGTCTCGTGTAAATAGCGGAATCTGGAGGTTATTTGGGGAGTATTCTAGTGTTCACAGGTTATCCGCTATGATCCAAATAATGAATGTTTAAATTTCTAAAAAAATCTGACAGTAAAAGACATCACCCTTAATCCCCCTCAAATGCTCCTCCCTAGTTTGAACACACTTATTCCACCATTCTTTCCAACTTCTGAAGCAGTCTGGAAAAACTTTTTCCTGTCTTTCTAACATGATCAAAAACACAGTGAACATTGCTGCCAAGTGCCATCTAATAGAAAGGCAGGCTTGCAAAAACACAACAGCTGTCCTCATCCTCCTGCTTCACTGGATCTGCCACCAATCAACTTCTGGCTCTTTTTCAAAGATAAAATGACCCTCAAAGGGAAATGTTCTGAATCTACTGAAAACACCTAGCCACAACAGCACAATAAAGGCGCTTACAAAAGAGGACTTTCAGAATTGCTTCAGAGAGTGGCAAGAACGTTGCAGTATGTGTGCTCAAAATGAGGGGATTGAGCGCAGTGCATCTGTTAACTGTAATAAGGTTTTAAACAAATAGTCACTGTATTTTTTTTATCACACCTAGTACCTCTTCTGATCTTTGGACATGGAAGTCATGTCATGTGTGCGATAGAATTTTAACCCAGGACCTTCACACCTAGCTACATCTCCACCTCTTCCTGAATTTTTTGAGATCGAGTCTTGCAGAGTTCCATAAGCTGGCTTGAACTTGTGATCTTCCTGCCTCAGCTTTCTGAGTAACTCAGATTACAATTGTGCACCATGATGCCAAGCTGGGTGTCTAAATCTGATTAGATTTTTTTATTTCTTTCAACAACATTTTATAGTTCTTAGAGTCTAAATATTTACTTTTGTTAAATTTATTCCTTGGTGTTCTTTTTAATAGTAATGTGTTTGCAATTATTGTCTTAAAAGGCTGAGAATTTAGCTCAGTGGTACAATCACCAGCCTGGCAAACTCGAGGTCATGATTTTGATCCTCAGGAATGAAAAAATATTATTGTCTCAATTTCATTTTGGGTCATGTATTGATGGCGTATAGAGATATATTGGATTATTGAATGTTGATCTTGTACCTTGCCAGCCTGCTAAAGTTCTTAGTTTTAACCTTCAGTGGATTCCTTGGGATATTTTGCATGTAATATTGCAGTAAGGGTAAGGGTAGTCTACAGCTAAGGGTAGTCTTGCTTCTTCCTTCCCACTGGAATTCCTTTGATTTCTTTGTCTTACCTATAACAGGAAATGCAGGACGAGGTTGAACAGAAGCAGTCAGGCATGAGCACCCTGTCTTATCTTCAGTTTAGAGGGGAAGCATTCGGCTTTCACCATCTGATGTTGGCTGTGGCCTTGTGGCTTTCACCACCTGATGTTAGCTGTGGGCTTGTCGTGGATGCCTGTTACAAGGTGGTGGCATTTGCTGAGTGTTGGTTTTGTCAAATGGTTTCTCTGCTTCAGTTGAGTGGAATGTGTGGCTTTGTCAAGTCTTCCATTGATAGGGTAGAGGTGAAGGCAGAGCAGTGCTCTGCCCTGGGAGCATGCTGTGGTGGTAAAGCTGCAGGTGGAATTACAGTTGCTAGTGTGTGTGTGTGTGTGTGTGTGTGTGCACGTGCGAGCACATGTATGTGTGTCTCACCGGGGATCAATCCTGGGGCCTCAGAATGTAGTGCGTAGGCAAGCCCTGGACCGCTGAGCTATACCAGCCAGCCCCTAGCTGACCTCAGCATAGGGCAGTTACCCCCGTCTGTCTCAGTAGGGCTGTGTCATCCTAAGGCTCCTTCGGAATGAAAGGGGGAAGAGCAGAATCATCATAGAGGTAACGGCACACGAAGGCTGCTTCCAAATGCTGCTCACCTTGGGTAGGAGGGATGGAAGAATGCGGTAGTGCCTAGAGTGGAAAGAGTCTGGTAGATTCTCCTGCAGAGCCTCCAACAGGGAATGTAGACCTGTCCAAACCTGATTTTACCCAGTAAGACCCTTTTGGCAAGTCTGTCCTTCAAACCAGTAGGGCTGCTGGGTACAGTAGGGCATACCTGTCATCCTAGCACCTGGGAGGCTTAGGCGGGAGGATCACCATGAGTTCTAGATCACCCTGGATTCCATATTCAGCTCAAGGACAGACAAAGCTAAAGCAACAGCCTATCTCAAGAAACCTAAAAACAAACAAACAAAAAAACACCAGCTGGGCATAGTGGCGCACACCTGTAATCCCAGCTCTCGGGAGGCTGGGGCAGGAAGATCAGCACAAATTTGAGGCCAGTCTGGGCTGCAAAGTGAATTCAAAACCAGCCTGAACACATAGTCTTAATATTATTATTAATTATTAATATTATTAATATTAATAGTATTAATAATATAAGTAAATAAATGTGTGCTGTGTTAAGCCGCTAAATTGATGGTACTTGTTAGTACAGCAGTAGGAAACAGACAGGGGATTGCATTGACATTCAAGTATTAGCCCGATTATGCATTCTTGGGATAAATCCCAGTTGATCTTGGAACATGATCCTTTCTACAGTTGCTGGGTTTGGTGTGCTAATATTTTGTTGACTATTTTTAGTCTGTCCACACAAGAGATCTGCATCTGTTGCGTTCTTTTTGGGGTACCTTTGAATTTGGGCCATGATAACACTGAGCTCACAGAATGAGTGGAGAAATGCCCGTCTGTCCTCTCGGCGTAGCTGCGCCAGCCTTGTTATGGCGCTTGTTTGCATTATGTCTAGGTCCTTTTTTTAACTTTCAGCCTATTTGCTTTTTGACTTAAGATTTTTGGGGGGCACACACATGAAATAGGATTGAGCCCAAGGTCCTGTACATGTTAAGCGTGTGCTCTACCTCTCAGCTGAAATCTGTGTTTAATCAAGGCTTCCTGTGCAGCAGATTTCCACTCTGACAACCAGTGGTATTTTTCTAACCATCAGTGACCCTTCATTGTTGTAGTCCAAGTAATGAGTATTGTAATCCATGTTATCATACTAGTTACTTTAAAAAAAATAATTTATATTTTTAAAATTTTATTTAAAGAGAGGGGAAAAATAAAGCAAAACAGGAAAAAAGGGTAGAAACAATACAGAATTTAAAAAAATTGAACAGTAAGAAATCACTAGTTGAGGGAATTGCAAGATGGCCAACTGAGTGGTGGCACAATAAGAGAGCCTCTCTGAGAAAAAAACCAACTCAGACACGGGAATCTGACAACATGGAGAAAGCCAGACAAAAGGAGAGGAATTCTCACGACCCAGGAAGAAACTGAAAAAAAGAAAAAGAAAAAAAAAAGAAGAAGAAGTGTGGACGGAGGGCTAGAGCTGGGCAAGCCCCAGTCGCTGTACCGGCACATCTTAGAGTCAGGAGCCTCAGGATGGAGCTGAGATCATGGCCCTGCCGAGAGTGGGGGTTAGTGAGCTCCAGACCCTTGGCTGGAGGAGGTGCCGCAGCAGGGAGTAGAAACAGCCAGTTGAGCTGCGTGAACTTTGGTGAGTGACAGAAACTGGATTCCCCAGAGCGGGAGGGCTGGCTAGACGACATTTTGGAGTTGGGCAGGGCCAGCTTGAATCAAAACCCGAGGTGGCATCTGTCAACAGCCCCTGGTCCAAAGCAGATTGGTGGGATCTGCTTGGGCTGGGCCAGGCCTCTGGTTGAAACCCAATAGCCAGGTATGAGGCTGTTCTGAGCCAGTGGCATCCCCAGGGAACACACAAAGCTGCTGAAGCATTCACTGGGTGACTGACATAGGGGGAGGGGCTGGCTCTCAGTGTGCACCTCTCAGATCCACAGCCAACGGGGGTGTGGGGGGGTGGCACTTCCCTAGCAAATGCACCACAGAAAAAACTGTAAGCAATACAAAAGGCCCCGAGATCTCCACCACCCCACCACCCATCTGAAGGGGGCCGGAAACATGACAAGACAGAGAAACAACAAAAGGTCTTCAACCGCAGAACCAGGGAAAGTGAGTCCAGAGGTAAATGCAGAGGAGGTTGAGGGCAGCAAACCTATAATGTCAGAGACAGCCTCATCAGAAATATCTCCGTGACCTCATCCACAAATTTAAATCTGAAATTCTAACTCAAGTGAAGCAAGATATAAGAAGATTAATAAAAGAAGTCTTGGGTAATCCTCAAGTAAACACAAATGAAAGAATAGAGGAACCCAGAGAAAGGAGAGAAGCCTTTGATGAAGAATATAAACAAAATCTAGAATACATGAAACAGATCCAAAGAGAATATCAGGAAATTAAAAACTCCATTGAAACCTGGAAAAACCTTTTAACAGAAACTAAAGACAAACTTTCAAAACTTGAAGATAGATTTGCAAAGTGATCGTGAAAGGAAGGATCTCTTAAAAATAACAAGGAACCAGGAAGCAACGATACAAAGGCTAGAAGATGACAAGAGGATTTATAACCTAAGAATAAAATATGTGAATGAAGATGCAGTGACAAATACAAATGAAATAAAAAGTCTATTCACAGAAATAATTAAGGAAAACTTCCCAAACATAGAAAACAGAAGTGATGCTCAGATATATGAGGCATACAGAACTCCAGCAGCTACAACCAAAACAGATCTACACCCAGACATATAATAATCAGGATCCCAGAAATCCATCACAATAACAGAATATTAAAAGCGGTCACAGAAAAGAAACAGATTACCTATAAAGGAAAACTCATCAAAATCACAGCGGACTTCTCAATGCAAACTATCAAATCAAGAATAGCTTGGAGTGAAATATTCCAAGCGCTGAAAGAAAATAACCTCCAACCCAGAATGATGCAAAACTGTCTCTCAAAATTAATGGAGTGACAAGATATTTTCACGACAAAGAATTGGGGGAGTTTGTGACCACCAATCCAACCCCGCAAAGAATATTGAAGGACATTGTAGAAAGAGAGAAGAAAATCACCAGGTTTCCAGGAACAATGGCAGAAAGGCCTCAAAGAAAGGGGCAGACAGTGGAATGAAGGAGAAAAGTAAACAACAATGACAGAAAAATAGCATAGCAGAGATAAGACAGAGAAGATTGGTTATATTGCTGTTTTATCTTGATTGATTTTATTTGAATCTGGTATGCTTGAGAGTATCAAGTCTGAGAGTAGAGGCAACTACTCTGAAGATGATAAGATTCAATAGGATACCCTTTCTGGTTTGATTATTAACTGCCTTTGAAGTCCTATCATGTCTCCAATGTTTAGATTTTATTAATAGTGTAATGCAATGCTAAGTTTAATTATACTATGTTTGGCAATATAGAAAATTTTATTGAAAATAACAAGAGACATCATAGTAACTACTGTAGATCACCTAGTATTGTGGTTTTATATGTCCTTTTCATTTCATGTTTCTCTAGGAATTTATATTGCTGACTTGTTTTGACTTGTTTCTCTCTCTAATACAGAAAGGCTAGGTATACGTGTAGAGACGTATACATGTGTAGAACTTCTAAGTAGTTTCCGAGAATGGATTATAGTTATTGTAAAGAAAAAAAAGAGAGGAAAAGAAAGTATTCTAAAGAATATAACTGCATGTATGATTGAATGTGTGGGATTGATAACCATGTTGCTAAAGTTTTTTTTTGAATGGATGAACAAAACTGATTGCAGTCTCACTGTTTGGATGTCCACTTTGTAGGCTTTACTTTTATAACTTGAACAACTACTTCTAAGAGGAAAATATGTAATTATCAACTAGTGATTTCTTACTGGTTACTATTTTTGTTTTGTTTTGTTTTTGAGATTTTGTATTATTTCTACCCTCTTTCTGTTTTAAATTTTTTTCTTTAAATACAAAAAAGAAAGAAATCACTAGTTGATACATTATATATTGTCTTCCTGGATGTAGTTGTTCAAGTTACAAAATCAAAGCATACAAAATGGACATTCAAACAGTGAGGCTGCAAACAGCTCCATTCTCTGATCCAACAAAAACTTAGTAACATAATTATCATTCCCACACCCTTAAATATATATGCAGTAATATCCTTTAGAGCACCTGCTTTTCCTCCTTTTGCTTTTTAAGTCCATTATCTGTTTAGTTATATCGTGTTTCAGGTTGCTCAGTACCTTGCTGATCTGTTTCGTTATTGTTATTTACTTTTTAAAATTTTTTTTCTTATCTATTATTATTTTTTATTTTATTTATTTATTTTATTTTGTAAAGTACAGCAGAACAAGACAGGACATAGCCACCTGAGGCACTGCAGTGAAATTGGCACAGAACCTCACAGCAGGCTACTGGGACAACAGCAATAGGCACAATAGTACATTTGGTTTTCTTCACAGTAGTTCTTCCTTCAATCAGGCAGAGCAATATTGAAGGAAATACCAGAATTATAAGAACAGAAGATTGAATAGAGCAATACCATTGATCAAAACAAAGCAAAACAGAGATAAAAATATTTGCCCTCAAAGAGATGGCAGAAGAAAATCCCCCTTTTTTGCTATATCACATATAGTCAAACTCGCAAGACATGCTCAGATCTCCGGCTCTCACTTGCTAGCGGGGGCAATGGCGGGGGGGGGAATGGATGTTTGATTCTAGGTTCACAGCCACCCACCAGAGGGGTGAACTGGCTGCCCATTTTCCCAGCTCCCCAAGGTCCAACATGGCACATCTTGGATATCAGGAAACGCTGATATGGTTCTCCCCCTGGGGCGGCTGCAGCTTGCCAAGCCACAGCCACTTACCAGAGTGGCATGCTGGCAGCTGCCTGTTTTCCCAGCACCAAAAAGAATAATTTAAACTGCTATTTAATAACAACTCCATTTCTATACACCCTTTAGTTCTCTTGCTCATAATAATTTGTTGGTATTCTTGCTTCAAATAAAATTTAATAAGCATCTATGTTGAGCCTACTTTTTGTTTCTACTGGCCAATGAAATCTGTAAATTTAGGAGGCACTAAACAAGAATTTCCAAGGTTAGAGATGTGTTTTACTTACCACACAAGTTGTATGCATGGAATAAAAGTCAAAGTTATGAAAAAAAATAAAGGCTTCATAAGCAGTTTTTCATCCATAAATACAACAGACATTTTGGTATTTTTGGCCTCTGGAAAACAAAAATTTTAGCATCAGAAAGTCTGAGATGTCTTACTTTTGTAGATTCCAGTCAGTACATTTAAAGTTAGATCACAATGATACCACCAAAGTGTGCATCTGTGTACACGGACATCATCTTCAAGGAATCAGGTCCTCTCTGACTTGCCCCAGGTTTAAATCTCCCCAGAAAGAACCATTGCATGGCTTCATGGGAAGGGCCTTCAGCTAAGATGGTGACCACTGTCTAACACCAGAAGGGACTGAGGTTGTGCAGCTACAGGGAGCAGGATGAGAGTGTCTCTGACTGCTGGTCGCCACAACTGCAGGCATCTGAGGACATGGCCTGAGGCAGCCTTCATTGTCATCTTTCCCTGTGCGTTCTGGGGAGAGTTCCTGCAACCCAAGCAAGTTGGTGAACGCTCAAGTTACACTGATCATCATCATCTTTGCACCACCTGTGTGTGTCACAGCATGCAGCCTGCTGGCTGCTGTCCTCAGCCTATGTCACCTGCCTTTGATGACCTGCTCCACTTATCCCCGGCCAAAATCATTGGGAACTCATCACAGTACAGCTGCACCCAGAACACCTGTCACACCCAGCCCGTGCAGGAGTCTCCAGCTATGGGTCAAGACCATTCCCCAGAAGGACTGAATGGATGCATGGTGGGCATCCACTGCCACAACCCCACCACCATCGTGAGCCTGCACTCCTCTTGCTGGAACCCCCCCAACTCAGGGATGTAGGCTATGCAGCCTCTAGCGAAGCTGCTAACAAATGATTTCCAAACTATATGTTATCAGTAATTTTGCTTTAATTCAGATTTTTTTTCCAGTGTTGGGACTGAACCCAAGACTTTGTGCATGCTGAGCCAGTGTTCTGCTGAGATGTATCCCAGTCCTTTCACTCAGATTCTAAAGCACATTCTAAATCTGACTTGGCAAAAGAGATGGTAACTGTACAAAAATCCCTGCTATCCTGTGTAAAATGGAAAACCATCTACATCCCCAGTAATGTAGGTTGCTTAAAATTTAATATGTTCACATAGTGATCATCCACTGAAATCCCAACTGTAGAATAGTACCACAAGGACATGGAAACACAACTGTAGGCTAAGTTCAGCCCACTCCGGTACTGCTCCATCCTCTCCTCGGGAGAGGTTGGTATCACCAGGGGCTAGGGAAGCTGCTGGCTTACCATCCTCCTGCCACAGCCTGCTGCAAGTCCCCGTGCAACACCGAGTACTGCACCATCCATTTCCTGCAAGGTCCTTGAGGACGGTAAGTGAGGTCATGGTGTGGCTGCACTGCGATTCTCTGGTTGGAGAAATCATAATAAATTTCAGAGAAAACAATGCATGCTTGTGTTTTCAAAGTGTTGCAGTGATACGTAACAGTGGTACAGAATAGATACATGTAATAGATCTAATAGTGAGGGCTTCCATTCATTCATTAAGAATGGGCTTTTCAACTATATATTACGCTTTTTGTATCATGTTATTATTCTTTAAATAACTGTGAGACAATAATTAGCATCACCTCATTTACAGATGGAAAATATGAAATACCCTGGATTAATTGTGAATTAATATGTGGTTATTATTTTGTTTTATAGATCATTCTCGAGAAGTCCTGGAACAACTGTCAGGCCCAAACAAACTGAAGCAGGTGACATGGACGGTGTACTGACGCTCTGCAAGGTGGGCAGGGCAAGCTAGAGATCACTCCTTTCCACTGTGAAGTCAGTGGAAAGGAGTGATCTTAGCTCAGCTGTAGCTCTGGAAGGAAGCAGATGAACCTTAGTGTACACCTTTGTGCTTCAAAGTTACCCAGACGCAAATACTTCTATGCTATGATGTGGTATTCATTTGAGAGGTCGCCGCTCTTCCGTGGTGAACCTAACAATGAACTCACCACTTTGGGCCAGAGGAGGCTGATGTGGTTGCTGAAATAAAAAAATCTCAACTTACATTTTCCCTCAAAATTTCCTTCATCTATGAGTAGGTATTCGAACCATTCTAAGAAACATGTAGTTGTCTGGATAAATTTTAGGAGAATTCTAAATAAAGTCATTTTTGAACAACCTTCCGAGCCGTTCTGTGGCTCTCACCTGCACCAAGTGTTTAAACACCCATCTGCCAAAAGCCAAGCTTGGTGCGGAGCCTGGTGATTCTTCATCGGATTTGTGTGTCTATGCTTCACTGAAAGACATAGAAACAGTGGATAACGCTAAACCTTAGTGTGTGTGATGCCCAGGTGAGCATATTAAACTTACATTACAGGGCTTCTGCCTGGGCATGTATTCTGTTGATTTTTGTGGCAACCTCCCCAAACATTTTATTTATCTATCAACTTTCTTCTTTATCAAAACTATATTTAGAAATGTGTAAAACTGGGTAAATATGAAATGTCTTTAGATCTTCCTTTTCAAATAAAAACTCTAGTAACCATAAAATTACCCAGTGCAGACTGAGCTCAACTACTTCTGAATGTAAGTATATACTGCTGATGCCATTGGCATAATTGATGCCTTTTTTTTTTCTAGCCCAGCCTGGCCTTGCTTTGCAAGTGTGGGATCCATTGCATGTGTGTACAGTGGGTAAGGCCTGTTCTCTGCAGACCTTCCAACCTACAGAGAGCAGAAGCCAGTGCTGCTGGGACAGGACCCAGCTGGAGACCGCTCCATGGAAAAAACAGTTCACAATCATGAAGTTAAAACTCTAGGAAGGCCAGTGCCTGTTGAGAAGCAACTTTGATCCTGGACACTCACAGTGTTCAGATCAGGGACAAAACCCCCTTCCTCCCAGCAGCAGGGGAGGGCAGATTCAATACCTGGTTACATTTTTCTAAAGACAAACCAGTAAAATTTAATATTCAGTATTTTACCAAGTCAGTAGCTTCCAGTTGTGAGATTTCACGATTTAAAATGTGAGCTTGCTGAGGCCTGAGCGTTCCATTCTTCCCCCAAGAAGCCAGAACTCAGGTGACCTCAGCACAGCCCACCTCTGCAGAGCAGAGCAGCTTTTTAGCCTGATCTATGTGCCCTGGAGATTGGGAGCCGGCGCTCCGGGTGGGGAACGCACAGGCGCCCACGCAGGACAAGGGGGGTGGCTCTGAAGCCCGGGGGAGGCAGCGCCTCAGGCGTTTGGCTCCTGGGTCAGAACTATTCCAGCTCCTTCTTGCATCGAACAAAGAATTGGATAAAACAAGCCAACAACAGGCCAAAAGTTTATTTTCGAAGTGCGGGGTGAATGGGCATGAGGGAAACCATCTCTGCAGAGCGAACTTGGACAGAACAAGAGAAGAAGAGGGTAAAAGTATGCGCTGTGTCTGGGAGACGCAGCCTGGCCACTGCGCAGCTCTCCCCTCGTACACCATACACAGCCCTGTGGGAGCTCATGAGAAACTGCACGTGAGGAGGGTCCACGTGGGAAGGCATGGTCCGTCCCTGACCCCGGCCAGCTTTGCCACGTGGGACCTCCTCCCTCAATCCTGGGCCACGAAGCAAGACCTTGTCTCAAAAAAGTCACCGATGAAGGAGGACTCTTAAACACCAATCAGAAACAGCCAAATCAGCCGCTCCGAAGGACTGTGTGGAAAGGGCGTCGGATCGAAGTCACCCTCCTCGGCTGACTTCCAGACCGGCCCCACTAAATCGCTCTTGGCAGGCCCCATGCTTGCGACCGCCGGAAGGCGTCACGGAACCACGGCAGGCGTCAGGGCGTAGGGCGCACCGGCTCTAGCGTGCAGTCTGGTTTTCCCCGGGCGCCTGGGAACCTCCGAGTGGGGCGCGCTGCCCTGGCCCTGATGGCTCCCGGGCGCCCTCCTGCCTCCAGCATCAGCCTGACCGAGGGAGGCGCCTCCGGCTCCAGCGCACGCTGCGCCTCCCCATGGTCAACCTCCAGGCAGGGCGGCTCCCTCCGACCAGGCGGTGCCAGGCGAAGCGCAAACTGCAGTCTCCACTCTGCTGTGAGTCTCCAGAGGCGGAGTCCGCGCGGGATCTCCAAAGTGCAAAGGGTCAGAGATTCAAATTCATCCTCCAGCCGGCCGTGATGGCGCACACCTGTAAGCTCAGCCAGCACTCGGGAGGCTGAGGCAGGAGGATTGCCATGGGTTCAGAGCCAGCCTGGGAAACATAGTGAGACCCTGTCTCTAAAAACACGAAGAAAAAAGAAAAGAGGAAAGAGAAAAGGGAAGGAGGAAGGAACGAAGGAAGGAAGGAAGGAAGGAAATTTGAAAAGGAAAGGAAAACTAGAAAACAAAGAATGAGTCTGGCCTCCGAGCTTAGTTGCAGGTATTTTGGGGTTTAGTTAGTAAAAGGTGAAAGATTTATATGATCTGAAGAGAAATCAGAGTATTGGGGTTTAGTTAGGAACACAGAACCTCTGGTTTTGACTTCCCCTCTCTTCTGTGCAGGAGAGTTACACAGAGTCTCAGATCTCTCCCGACTGGATCCTTGATTGTATCTGTTGTTCTTGATTCCTGAGGATACATAGCTTTTTTTTTTTTTTTTTTTTTTAACATTGTCTTCCTTCAATGTAGATGGTGTTCAAACTAAAAAGCGTATGTTTAGTTTTTGTGTTTAAACAAACCACCTGGTTAAAAACCGATTAAAAAAGCATTTCTTAAAAAAAAAAGATGTCAAAGGCAATATTAAATTTTGATTTATATAATAAAAGCTTTTTATTTTCTATTTTTAAATATACCAACAGATTAATTCCCTGTTGATTAGTTTGAATAGTTTTTTTAAATCTAACAAGTCTGGCATGGTGGTGCACTCGTGTAAGCCCAGCACTCAGGAGGGCGAGTCACTGCAAGCTTGAGGTCAGCCTTAACTGCGTAGTAAGTTCAAGAGCAGTTTGACATGCACTGAGACCCTATCTCAAACACAAAACAAAGGCCAAATCAAATAATACTTTTCTTTTTCATTCAAAAGTAATTTTTCTGACAAAGAACCCTAAAGTTTTTGCCAATGTGGCATATATACTGCATTTTGCAAATCTATGACTAGGTATCCTGAAAACAAAATAGAGAATGCTGAGAAATGTTGAAGTTTTAGGAACTTTGGCAGATCTCAGTGCCTGTGATGCCTGATTGTGTTGGGGCACAATTATTATCTAAGAACACAATTATAAAATAGCAAACTTATGGGTATTTCGTGATACAAATTAGAGAGCAATTAGAGGTTTCACCAAGTTTCTACTGAATTCACTTGACCTTGACAGCATCTACAGCCCAGGTACACACCTGTCAGACTCTGAGTGAGAGTAACTGTCTATACCTTAAGGCACCCTGGGTTAGTCAAGGACACCTTTAACTATGCTCACCCTGTAAGGGCCCCCTCTTGTTGTTCCCAGAATTTTTCTGTACTGTGCTCACCCTATAAGCTCCCCCCCCCCACTCCCAGCATGTTTCTACACCATGATAAACAATTCCTTTCTTAACCAAATCTGTTCAAGACCATCCTGCCTGTCAAAATATGACTCGATGCATGTATCCAATTATGTAACATTTGGTCACTTGCTTTGTGCTTCCCACTTGTACATGCTATATAAACTAAGCTCTCTGTAAACTCAGGGCTGTTGCCTTTGGGAACCATCCTGATCCCACAGCAGTCTGCTGGCATAAAGATTAAATGCTGCCTTCTTATCTCCTCAGTGGGAAGAGTCTTCTTTTCAGTTTGATTTGGGAATTTTCCTGCCACAGTTGTTACAGTAGATGGGGAGCCGGCCTTGGGCTCAAACTGTAGCTGTGGATGCAACAGAGGTCCCAGAGCTGTGTCCTCAGCAGAGAGAGAGCAGAGGAAACCTGGACACAGTAAAACTGGCCCATCTCATCTTGGATCCTACTGGAATACAGCTCTCCCTGAAGATGCAGGCCTGTCCTCACCAGTGGGGGCTGTGGCAACACCACTTGCATCTTGAGCAGCTCCAGCTGGGATGTTGACCAGGGGCTTCTGGGGTGGGGTAGAGATCCCTTTCATTCCTCATCATAGTCCAGGAAGTTTACATTTGTAATTGCATGGAAAAGTTACTGGAATTCTAGCAAGTTAATTCCAATCTACCACTTCTAGTGCAACCCACAATGAGAATAAAGACACCAAGGCATATCTGTAGTTGTGGGGAACCAAAGGGTCCTAAGTCCAGTTAGAACAATGGCTCACTGGCACAAAGGCCTCAACCTAGCACCAAACCCAGGTTTTATTCATTCATGAACAAGCAAATGGCTCAAGGATGAGTGACTGTGAGAGTGGCAGGAAGTACATGAGTGCTGTGAGCACGTATGCAGGGAGATGGCTGAGATCACTTCTGCAATACGCAGAGAGAAGGATATGCAGAAAGAACAATCTGTGAAACATAATCCGAGGTAGTGTTTTCCATGGTTGGTGCTTCAGCTCTGAGGAGTACTCTTTCCTGCACTGGGAAGTCATAGCCTCTTACCTCTAGGCTCCATCCAGCCGACATCATGGAGCCTCACTCTCCCTCCCACACAGCTCTCACATGGGCTTTGGGAGTCACTGGGCAGGACAACACTAACCTGTCACTTTGCTTCAAACACTACACGTCACCTCCTCAGCTAGACCCATTTGCACTGCTTAAAGGCAGTTGTAGGGGATAAGGCAAGTCCTAGCCAGCTCTGTACAGATCCATATATGGAAATAGGGCTGGATTTAGCCAAGATGGAAGCGACTGCTCTTCTTTCAAGGAGGATTGTCCAGATGGTCCTCCACAAGGTGGGATCTCCCTGCAAACACACTGGGAGCCCCCCAGGAACTGTGAGCTCAATCTGGAACATGGTGCAGGGCTCACCAAAAGCAGCTTGCAGAATCTGCTGCTCATGCAGGCCATGGGCTATGGCACAGAAGCGCCTAACATTGGTCCTGAGAAAAAATAAGTTTATCCATTTTAGGTGGGAAGTCCTTGGGCCTGCACCCGCTCCTCTGAGCAGCAGCCACAGCCACCCCATCCCTGCAGTCTTCTTCTCCTGACAGCATCAGGGCGACCCATAGGATATCTGAAGCAAAAGAAAGAGAAAACACACCTATGACAGAAATGAGGAAAGGTCAGTGAGAGGAATCCAAAAACAAAGATGCAGCCTTTGGGCCAACCGGACAAAGACAGGATCCAGCAGAGGGGCGTGGTCCAGGCCTGTGAGTGTGTCCGGCAGAGCTGAGGTGGACTCTCGCTCGAGAGCAGACACATACCTACTCGACTGTGTGGTGGTGAGGAGAGGTGAGCCACACTGCAGGCTGACCGTCCTCCTTAGGTAACTGGGCACTGGCCTGGCACTAGAAATAAAGTTCAAACCAGCCTCAGAATCAAGAGTGCTGGCTTCTGGTGTGATCAGGACTAAGGAAGCAAGACCCACAGTTCACCACCTCCTGTTGATTACTCATAGAGCACCTCATTCTCTCACCTGTGGGGTGGCTGACCTTTGACCCATGGCTGGATAGTCAGGAACAGTACAGTCTGTGGCAAGGTAGGGATCTCCTTGCCTCACTGAAGGGATAGCTGCCACCATCTTCAGATCATTGTTGTGGTGCAGATGTGTTATTCAACTGGGTGTGGTGGTGCACACCTGTAATCTCAGCTTCTCAGGAGGCTGAGACAGGCAAGTCCAAGGCCAACCTCAGCAATTTAGAAAGACCCTATCTAAAACAAGATTTGAAAAAGAGCTTTTATGCTTCAAGTTTATGGAGCTGTGAAACAAAGAGGCTAAGATGTTTTACAGGAATGGTGTGATATACAGAATCAACTTTCCATGAAGGTTCTTTGATTTTTTTTATAGCAGTAACAAAGTTTATTTGAAAAAGTAAAAGTGAAGAGTGAGGAATAAACTAGTCCTGCAGGGTATGCTTAGGCCAAGTAAAAGAGGAAAAAGCAAGATAAAAAGACAGCCCAGGGGAGGCAGGGTGGACTGTCATGAGGAAAGCCATGATGCCAAGTTCATCTTCCCACAGGTGTTCTTATATGCTGTCCAAATCTCTAGGAACCTGCTGGAGCTTCTCCACACAGGTCCTCAAAGGTAGTGCTGGGATCCCACACCTAGGGTCAGGCATCCTACTAAAAACCCATGCAAGTTCTCAAGAGAAGTCCACTTGCCGGGATCCAGGAACTGCTCTGCCCATGTGTCTGCAATCTTGTAACTAACAGGTCAAGCCTACTCCTCCAGTCTGCCTTCCCACACCCTAATCTCCCGTCTCATTCCCACTGAGAGACACAAATCCCCGTAATTCTTTATGAGGTGTGAAGGGGTGGAGGTCTCTGTCTTCCACAGCTTCTTCAAGTTGAAAGGGGCTGCAGACCCTGCCAACTGGGGATTGTGTGCTCCCCAACTACCTTGGGATGCTGTGGCTCTGGCTGTGTTCAAGAAGAAATACCTGTCACAAAACCAGGAGAAAAGAGTTAGTGACCACTGAGTTTCACTGTTAGCCCCAATATGAGGAGCAGTTCAGATTTCCAGGCTTCCTATAGCAGCCCTGGAGCCTTGCTTTTGAAGAGAAATCTCAAGTCTCCCAAAGGCACAAGGGAGTAGCTTTCCCTTTTGAGTGATCCTGTTCTTCAGATAGTTGAGGTGGAACCAGCTTTAATCTAGAAAGATGAATCAAGTTATCTGTCTCTCCCACCTTTACTGCACTGGGTGGGGATCACGTGGATCACTGAGAAGGGGCCTTTCTGTTTGGGCTCTTAACTGGTCTGCTGGTGTTCACTGTCTCCAAGTTTTCACAAGCACTTGGTCTCCAGGGTGAATACTAGGAGGTCCCCCTGGGCAGGAGCTGACAGGACTTGGTTCCCATGCATATGGATGGTCATTTGCACTTGGCCTGGGTTAAACAGATACTGTAAGAGTCTCATGACCTCTGGATCATATCAGAGGACAGAAATGGCCTCTGTATAACATCTCAAATGGGCTCAAACTTGGCCTGATTTGGGGCGTGTTATCAACCCTCATGAGCACTGATGGCAGTAATCAGAGCCAGGACTCAGATGTCTCTTGGAAAAACTTTGAGGGAGCTCACTTCAGAGTCTGGTTGGCTCTCCTACCTTTCCAGAAGATTAAAGCCACCAGGAGTGATGGAGGTGGTACTTTATTGCTAAAGCCTTTGCCACTTCCTGAGTTATTTGGGAGGTAAAAGAAAGGTCCTCTGGAGAGACTGGGGTAGTCCAGATCCGGGGGTGATTCAGAAGCACCTTGATTACCTCAGTAGCCTTTTCTGAGTGGGTAGGAAGGACTTCAGACCATCCTGTAGAGGTATCAGTTAGGACTGACATCTGTTTAAATCCTCCACATGGTGACCTGTGGGTAAAGTCTAGTTCCCAGTCCTCCCCAGGGTCTGTCCCTCTCCTCTGCACAGATTCTAACAAAGGAGGTGGTCTGGGCTTGGTCTGCCCAGGGTGCTGTAGGAACAGAGTGGACAAGCTTTGCAGACCTGCCAAGGAGTTGTCACTATTGCCGGGCCCTTGAAAACTCAAGTGGCCATTTCCAGTGTAGCTTCTCTTCCCATATGGAAGGAATAGTGAAGTGTTTTTATATCCTTTTAAATGTAAGGCTGAGAACTAATTAGTGTCCTGGAATTTGGGAGCGAATTATATATGAGTCGGCTACCAGAGGATGGATTGGAACGACAGCCTTGTTAATGAGGCAGAGGTCTCATAGCCTCTGGTGTCCTCCTAGATTTACTGCAGGGACAGTGGAGTATTACAAGGGGTCTGGCCAGGCTATAGAAGGCCATGTTTGGGAAACTTGTCTATGAGAAGCCAGTGGCCAGTACATGCCTCTTCCTTGACTGGATACTGCTTTCAGTCAAGAAATCAACTGCGGGCTTTTAGCCTTATGACTACTGGCAGAGCAGAATTCGCCATTAAACCATGCGATAGGACCCACTTGTTGACTATTTGGTCAGAGAGACTTGGTGTAGTTCCAACAAGTAAACTCCATTTTGGTCTTAGCTGAAATTTAAAAATCACCCTCAGTTTTGCTAGGAAATCTCCTCCTAGCAAAGGAGTAGGACCCTGGGCAATTTGAAACTCATGATTAGAGCCAGGGGTTGTTGCACATGCCTGTAATCCTGGCACTCAGGAGGCTGAGGCAGAAGGAACATTGTGAATTCGAGACCACCCTGGGTTACAAAGTGAGCTCAAGGCCAGCTCGAACTACACAGCAAAACCCTATCTCAAAAAGAAAAGGGAAGAAAGAGAAGAAAGAAGAAGAAGAAGGAGAAGGAGAAGGAGAAGAAGAAGAAGAAGAAGAAGAAGAAGAAGAAGAAGAAGAAGAAGAAGAAGAAGAAGAGGAAGAAGAAGAAGAAAGAAAGTGTATAGGTTACAGTTAAATATTTGACTTTCAAAGGAATATATCATAGGAGGAGTGAAGAATCTGAATAGGGGTCCCCTTGACCCCAAACTATAGCTACAGAACTAGAGGACAGTTTTCTAGAGAAGGAAATCAGAACAGATTGCAGTACTGCCCAAGTTGCCTGTCAAACAGTTGAACAGGCTCACCCATGATGCCTGAGTTTACCCAGGTCCTTCAGAGGAGATGGCGATGTCCAAGGACAGGGGCAATGCAGGTTCCCCTGGTCTCTTCGGTCATCAGAGCAGGAGGTGAGGGTTTGGCTGGCCTGGCCCCTCTGGGAGTGGGGATGGTCAGACCTCCGTGCACAAGTCAGGTGCATGGGCTGCCTCCCACGCAGAGCAGGGCCCAGGCGGAGGCTCGGGGCAACCTCTGCCCAGGGGCCAGTGCTTTTCCCCAGAAACAGGAACTCTTTCCTCAGCTATTCAGCTGTCCCTGGGTTTTCCCCGAGGCCACCTGAGTGGGTTTAAAGCTTGAGCAACTGCAACAGCCATAACCCCAGCCTTCCTCTTGTCTCTCTGGGTCCTGATTGTTGCACACAGAAAAGTCCAGGAGCACGGAAGGAGGTAGAACCAGGAAGGGAGCTGAGACCCCCCACCTATGAGCCACCCAAGCACAGACCAGGAAGAACCAGGAAAGCAGCTCAGCCCCCACCTGTGAGCCAGACGGAGCGCAGACAGGGGAGAACTAGGAGGACAGCGAAGTCCCTTCCTGTGCCCCCGCTGGAATGTGGACCCAGGAAATGGAAGGAAGCTAATCTCCACCTGTGAGCCGGCCTAAAGCCAGAAGTCTGAGCAACTATTTAAAGGACAACAGTATGCAATACAGTAACTATTATAGATTTTCTACTGTCTTATCACTGTTTTGTTTCATTTTATTGTTGTCTTATTCCCTTAAAATAAAAATAAATACATTAAAAAAAAAAAACAGGCCGTGTCCTGCAGTTGGGCCATAGCTGTCTGAGGCCTGGTCTGAAGCTTTTGCAGTTCAGGCCAGATGCCTGGGGCTGACTGGGGGTGAGATGTTGCTCCATCAGGGCGGCTCCCTTTGGGGAAGATGGGTCTATGTTAGTGACTGTAGAAGGCCTCTGATAATCAGTTACAAACAAAGCTAGATTGTTCTCTGTAGGGAGCTGTTGAAGCTGGAGATGGATCACATGTCCGGGCTAAAGCAAGGCCAGCCCAGAAAACACAGAGCCCAAACAAGCCATATAAAGAAGCTCTCCCGGCACCGGCACCGCCTCGCAAAGCCTAGGGCATTTAGTTTGAAAACAGAGAAATGTTTTTGTCTTCTATGCAGGAAAGAGTCATAGTGACACTTAAAGTAATTGAAAAAGAAAAGATGTTGCCCTTTTTGCTCTTCAACATCAGAGTTTAGCTAAGGCCAGTTAGAAAAAAACCAAAAACTAAGAAGAAAAAGTTGGAGGCAGTTGACACAAGCCCACATGCAGCTACGTGATTACACGCAGGCTCTAAATGCATTTATTGGTGCCACTCACACCCAGAGTGGGGCATATTTAACCTTAGCATCTCACCCTTCACCTCCACAACACACAAACCAAAAGAGGTGCCCAGGGTTCAGCACTCTTCATTCTAGCAACACCTTGCCCCTAAAAAGGATAGCAAACAAGCAAGACACAAATTGAGAAAAGCCATTTACAAAACTGGGGTGACCAGAAGTCAGGTTAATTTCCAAAAGGAGTGGCAGGGACAACAGGTACAAGAAGGCACAGTATGAGTGCAGGCAGCCAGAGAAGACCTGCAAGTCCGTGTTCCCTTCCCCCATCCCTCAGCCCAGCCAGGAAGCCCCTCTGCAGCCTTGAGAAGGGGCTCTGACTCCTGGTTAGGGAAGAAGGAGAGGAGGAGAAGAAAAGGCCCTGCAGAGAGAAACAAAACCGATGCTCAGGATAGGCCTGGCCACGGCCTGCGGTACCTGAGCTTCACTCCTGGCTGGCTCGCCACAGTGCTGTCAGGCAGCTCCTTCTGAAAGCGGCTCACCAAGTAAATGGTACCAGGTTCCAGGCTGCTTCCTTCTCCTTCTGGCGCTGTATTCCAACTTCTTGTTTTGCACAAAGAATCGAGTGAAACAAGCAACAAGCAGTGGCAAAGTTTATTTGAAAAAGTAAAAGTGAAGAACAAGGGAGAAACCGGCTCAGCAAAGCGAGCTTGGGTCAGGTAAAAGAGTAAAAAGCAAGATAAAAGAACACCCTAGAGGATGCAGTGCAACTCCCTGTCCCTCCCTCCAGTAGGTTCGCACCCAGGACAGCCGGGGAAGACAGCGCTCCGCTGTACAGTCCAGCCTGGCACACAACTGCTGTCACCGTAGGCCCAGCCTCCCCACTAGGATCCCTAGATTCCCACGGACTAAAGGTCCCTTCTACCCATCTTAGTTCTTTTCTTTTCTTTCTTTCTTATTTTTATGTTTTTGAGACAAAGTCTTGCTAAGTTGCCCAGGTTGGGCTCAAACTTGCAACCCTCCTGCCTCAGCCTCCAAGATTGTGCAATTACAGGTATGCACCACCACTCTCTGGCCAGGTCTAGGGATAAAACTGACACAAAGCAAGTTAACAGCAGTCATTAACTTTCCATGTACTCAGGGACCTCGGAGAGAATGAAGGCTGGAGAAACAACCTAAGCAGGAAGCACCCACATGCTGTGGACAAAAAGCAACTGTGAGGAGAAGACAGGACAAAGGGACCAGCTGGGTAGGATTCTTGGGACACCACTGAGAGATGCAGGGTGGACAGCAGGGTGGGATAGGCCCAGGACCCTGAGGTCTGCTGTGTGCAGAGGCCAAGGCAGCAACAACACCTGCCTGGGCTGACTAAAGCACACAGAGCTCAGGGCACAATGGCGCAGACCTGAAATACTAGTACACAGGAGGCCGAGGCAGCAAGATCACCAGGCTACATGTGAGTTTGAGGTCAACCTCAACTACACCTCCAGACTCTGGCTCAAGAGAGGGTGGGTGCAGAGAAGGACCCGCTCGAAGGGGCCTGAGGCTGTGGCCTGCAGGCCAAGATGAGCAGAGAGCCCCATCTTGCCTCAGGGTCTGCATCTCTCAGCCAGATAGGGTCAGCACTGCAAGCTGGCAGATGGGCGGGGTCGTTCCCAGCCCCCTCAGCTGACCACGCTGGCCTCTTCTCTTTCACTTGTCATGGACACATTTTCCTGGGTGAAGTGTCCACTCAAACGCATGTCCTCTTACCCTCCAGTGACGCTGCTGTCCCCCAACCTTGTGGGACACAGGCACAGTTGTCCCCCTCAGCCTAGCAGGCAAGGTCACAGCCACGTCCCCTTGACAAGAGAACACAGACAGGATCGAGGTGAGGCAAGGCAGGCTCGTGGCAGCAGGACAACCGAAGCCAGCTGACCACAGCTGTTAGGTCAGGCTGGGCAGCCGGCACACACAAACCCGTGATGGGGGCAAGGCGCTGAGGGGCCCCAGCAGGACTCCTCCTCCCAGCTCCTCGCCAGGGACATTCCACTTCCTGGGGAACAGGCGCAGGGACAGGTCCTTCTCACTGTGGCTTGGAAACCCACCTCAGCCTTGCACAGTGCATCTGACACTGCCACCCTCCCAGGAGAAGGTCATACCAAGGGCAGCACACAAGGCGCAGAGGCCGGGAAGAGCTCGCCAGCCTGGTTTCCTCTCGGCAGCCCACCCTGTGTTCTCCAGGGCGGACTTTTATCTTTCAGTTTCCTCTGAGACTCAGCCCAAGCTTGCTCTGTACAGCCAGTTTCTTCCTCGCTGTTTGCCTTTGCTTTTTCAAGTAAACTTTTTCACCATTTTTTTTTGTTTATTTCATTTAATTCTTTGTTCCAGACAAAACGAACCTAGAAATCAACTCCAGAAGGAGAGGCAAGCACCACAAAACCTGGTAATATGGATCCGGCCAGCCATTTTTAGAAGGAGACTTCTGGGTAGCAGCATGGAAGCAGAATCTACCCAGTGTGGCTTCCCAGGGTAACTTCTTAGGGCACACATTCTTCCCAGTTTAGGGAACACACTTCCCATGGTGTCCAATACGGCTGTCCCTCCTTGTGCGGTCACGCAGAACACCTTTAGGTCTGTCATCCACACTGACTTTTCCCAGCTTGCCCTGAGCTGCCACTCCAGGGAAGAGTAATGAAGCCCAAGGCGTGGTGTCAGAAGGACACCAACCATGCCCGAGTGACAAGTCAGCTCTATTAGAAAGGCTCGTTTCTCACACATAGCAATGGTTCCAGCCAGAAGGTTCCCCAGAGCAGCTCCTCTCCAGGCAGCGCACCTGGAGTCCAGCCCTCCTCCACACCATGTGTCCACCATCTTGGCACCTCCCCTTCCACTTCCACACCCCATCACAGCCATCCCGGCACCTTCCCTTCTGCCTCCATACTCCACAGCAGCCATCTTGGCTCCTCCCCTTCCACCTTCACACCATGTGTCCACCATGTTGGTGCCTCCATCTCCCAGCAGCCATCTTGGCACCTCCCCTTCCACACCGTTGACAGGAACAGCGTGAGGCCCTGAGAGGACTTGGATGCTAAGGAATGCTGGGAAATTTGCTCTGTACTGAAAAAGAAATGTTTTGCTGAATACATGGAATGGTCTCTGCAAGTTTTCTAATCAAACAACTTTCAGCAAGTGTCACTTTTATCTTTCCATTTCAACTTTACATCTTTGGAGTCTATAAAATTGCTACTAAGAGGGAGAAATCAAATAAAACTGTCATTTTCTTGAGACATTATCCAAAACATTTTAACCTACGTAAGCATTCTGATCTATGCAGGATTTCCTGGAGTGCTCCTTTGCCTCAAAGAACACTCTCATTGTAGCCCACCCACCAAAGATGGAAGAACTTTGCTAGGTGTTTTTGACCATAAGAATTGGTTCATTGATGAGTTTTTGTGTAATTTTAAAAGTGCTGCATAAGGCCAGACAGGTGTGGAGCTCACACTTGCAATTCCAGCACCAGGGTGGCTGAGACAGGAACATCTGGAGTTCAAGGCCAGACTGGAATATGTAGCAAGACCTTGTCTCAAAAACATGAAGGAACAAGGAACATGAGTGGAGACTCTAGGACTGGCAGCCAACGTCGCCTTGGGCTGGGAATGTGACTCGGGTTTAGTGGTTGAACACTTGCCAAGGCTGTTCGAGGCCCTGGTTTGATCCCCAGTGTTGCAATGACCTCAGTGTGGCTGGCAATGCACACCTATAATCCTCACACTGAGGAGGCTGAAGCAGGAGGGCTAGGGATGTGGCTCAGTAGTACAATGTTCCAATTCAATCTTGAGAATCAATATGGGGGGAAAAAAGAGAGAAGGAGAAAGAAAGCACCACATTATATGCTAAAAATACTCACCCCTGGTGGTGGCACATGACTGCTTTTTGGCACTCAATCTGAAGCAGGCCGGAGAGGTAAGACGGAGACAAAGCATGAAGAGGCTACTGAGGGGGCACGGGAGAGGCTGTGGAGAAACGCAGAGGCCTTCTCACTAGACAGAAGGCTGGCGCCGCTTATATTTACTCTACTGGGGTGGTGCTAAACTAGCTGACGACAGTGGAGCAGGAGTGACGTTTTATTTAGGGAGTGGAGTGCCTTTGGCGCCAGTGGGAAGGAAAGGCAGGAAGTCTATTTTGGGTCCGGAGCACAAGAGGAAGAAGACTGATAAGGTGTCTTTTTATAGTCTCCTCCCCATATTGGGCCTCCACCATGATGACTAGGCAGATTTATATGGCTAAAAACCTATCGCACATACCTGTAATCCCAGCACTCAGGAGGCTGAGGCAGGAGGATTGCCTTGAGTTCAAGGCCAAACTGAATTACATAGGGAGAGCCTGTTTTTTTTTTTTTTTTTTAATTCCAGCACAAGGGAGACTGAGGCAGGAAGATCTGTGAGTTCAAGGCCAGCCTGGGCTACAAAATGAGTTCAAGTTCAGCATAAACTACACAGCAAGACCCTGTCTTAAAAAAACAAAACAAAAACAAACCCTTCTCATTTTGTTGAATTGTGCAAGTTTTCTGTTTTCTGAAGTAACTTTAAAAGCAGGCAGGCTGCTCTGGGGTTTAGCTTAGTTGGCTAAGAGCCCAACCTGGTAAACATGAGGTCATGAGTTCCAGCCCCGGTGCAGAAAAAAAAAAAAAAAAAAACTCAGCCAGCATGCTGCTCTGGTAAGTGGCTATGGCTTGGCAAGCCGCGGCCGCCCCAGAACAAGAACCATTCAGCGTTTCCTGAGATTCGCAATGCGCCATGTTGGACCTTGGGGCACTGGGAAAACGCGCAGCCAGTTCACCCCTCTGGTGGGCAGCTGTGAGCCTAGAATCAAACATCCATCCCCCCACCCAGCAAGTGAGAGCCAGAGATCTGAGCATGTCTTGCGAGTTTGACTATATGCAATATAGCAGATAAGGGGGATTTTCTTCTGCCATCTCTTTGAGTGCAAATATTTTTATCTCTGTTTTGCTCTGTTTTGATCAATGGTATTGCTCTATTCAATATTCTGTTCTTGTAATTTCGGTATTTCCTTTGATATTGCTCTGCCTGATTGAAGGAACAACTATTTGTGAAGAAAACCAGATGTACTATTGTGCCTATTGCTGTTGTCCTGGTGGCCTGCTGTGAGGTTCTGTACCAATTTTACTGCACTGCCTCAGTTGGCTATGTCCTGTCTTGTTCTGCTGTATTTTAAATAATAAATAAGAAAAAATTTAAAAAAGTAAATAATAATAACAAAACAGATCAGCAAGGTGCTGAGCAACCTGAAACATGATATAACTAAACAGATAATGAACTTAAAAAGCAAAAGGAGGAAAAGCAGGTGCTCTAAAGGATATAACTGCATGTATATTTAAGGGTGTAGGAATGATAATTATGTTGCTAAGTTTTTGTTGGATCAGAGAACGGAGCTGTTTGCAGCCTCACTGTTTGAACATCCACTTTGCATGCTTTGATTTTGTAACTTGAACAACTACATCCAGGAAGACAATATGTAATGTATCAACTAGTGATTTCTTACTGTTCATTTTTTTTGAAATTCTATATTGTTTCTACCCTTTCTTTTTCTTGTTTTGCTTTATTTTTCCCCTCTCTTTAAATAAATTTTTTTAAAAAGCAGGCAGGGTAGCGTATGCCTACCTGTAATTCCAGCATTCTGGGAGACTGAGGCAGGAGGATAGCAGGATCAGCTTGGGCCATTGAGTTACTTAGTGAGACCAAATCTGGAAACAAAAATATTTATAAAGGCTGGAGGTGTTGCACAATGAGAAGACCCTGGGTTCAATCCCATTTGGCCCCTCTCACACACACACACACACAAAGAATTTTGGGGGTGACTTTTATGATTAAGCTTCGAAAACAGTACAAACTTTTTTTTTTTTTTTTTTGTATTAGGCCTTTAAAAACTTTTTAACTTTTTTGCTGTTGTTTCCAGGCGAGGTCTCTATAAGTTGTGAAGTTGCCCAGGCTGGGCTGGAATTTGTGGTCCTCTTGCCTCAGCCTCCCAGGGTGCGCCCGGGTTCAGGCCGGAAGGCGTCGATTCCAACGTCGGGGCCAGCTCGAGCTCCTAAGCGAGACCGCGGCGGCTGAGGCCCGGAGCCGCGGGGGCGCCGCAGTGCTGGAGGTGGCCGGCAGGGGGCGCGCCGTCCCCCCACCCCCCCATGCCGCCGGTGCGGCGGGCTCCGCCGGCCGGTGCAGGTCGGGGCGTGGTACCAGCCCAGAGGTTACTCTCCTAGGTTGGTATTCACCGTGTAAGCCAAGTCCCGGCTCCGGCTCCGGCTCCCGGAGGCCGCTTTCCTTGGCGCCCCCGTGCTTCCCCGGAGCCAGCTGCTCCCGCTGAGTGGGTGGGAGCCGGGGGCGGGAGGCCTGTAGGCCCAGCGCTCAGGAGGCCGAGGCAGGCAGGTCGTCAGTTCCAGCCCGGCCCCGGCCACCCCACGCGGAAGGGAGGAGGGGGAACCTGTGCCGGCCGGCCAGGCGGACGCGGCCGCGGCCCATGGCGTGGCAGTGAGAACATCACCCTGCTTGGTCGCAAACCGAGGCGGCGGCCCTGCACGGCGCGAGTCGGTCGGGAGTGAAGTGCCCGTGGGGCTGACTGTGCCGCTTCCAGGACCAGAATCGGTCCGGACCCCGAAGAGAGCAGAGCCGGTGAGCGAGCCTTCGGGGAGCTCCGTGTGCTCACACGCAGCCAGTGCGCGCCAGGCCTGTGTCTGCTAAACCTGGAGCGGAAGGAAGCGGCCGAGGCGGGCAGAGGAAACCCAGAGTTCAGAGAGCTGACTCTTCCCGGGCTTGCACCTTAAACCCACTCGCTTCCATTAGAAGCTCTTTTGTAAAGGTTTTGGAAAAGGTAACCTCTTTTTGCCTGCATTTCAGATATCTGTTACCAATTAGGTTTGGCTTGGTAGCAGCAGATGCCTGTAATCTCAGCACTCTGGGACACTGAGGTAGGAAGATCCCGTGTTAGAAGTCAGCCAGGGCTACATACTGAGCTCAAATTCAGCCTGGCCTACATAGTGGGACCATGATATCTCAAAAACAGAGCAAAGGAGATGAAAATCAAATGTTAAGTAGGAAGCAATCTCATAGCTAGGACTGACATTTCCTGTGCACACAGCCTTGTGGGGAAGGGGTTGGGGAAGGGCTGTTTCTCAGCCTGGCTATTTGCGGCAGCCAGGGCTGAGCGCGCAGGCGCTGTCCTCCACGGGCCTGGTGCCACAGTGGTCTGGGAGTCTGGCTCCCCGCCTCCTCCGCAGCCCCTCAGCCTGCCCACCTGCCTTGGGCTTGGCCTGCGTGCTGCCTCTGCCTTTGGAGCAGCAGGTAGGTAACAGCAGGCTCCTTAGGGGCAGTGCCTGCACAGGGACCCTGGTGCTGGCATAAATTGTTTTGTTGGTTTGAAACGTGGTCTTCCTATGTGGACCATGCTGGCCCAACTTCACCGGCATGCTCCTGCCTCAGGCTCACAGAGCTTGGGGCTTATCAACTTGTACTGCCAAGCCTCACTGGTAATGTTGTTTAAAAGGGAAATGTGCAAGCCCAGCCCGGGCAGCTCACTGAGAGCCATTTGAAGAACACAGAGGCCTGAGCTGGGTCTCAGGCCAGGGCCAACTGGGACAGAGCGCACACAGGCCCACGCTCCTGGCAAGCGGGCTGGCCTCCAGAGGAAGTAGGATCGAAGCCGGTGGGTGAGGGGAAGTGTGCGCACCTGACTTGCTTCCCTGTGTCTCAGAAAAGGAAAGCAGAAACAAGGGATGGAAGTTTAATCCAGCGCTGGCCTAAGGCCGGGATGCGGACTGAAGACTGCAAGGGGCGGAGGGAGGCTGCTCCTCCCTACAGTGCGTGGACTTGGACGGACATCCAGCCCAGGACACATAGATGCTGTCTTCTGTGGCTGCTCTCCCACTGCCACCTCCCTGGCTTGCTTTATCCCCAAGAGTGTGATGCTGGGACGGTGGGATGTACTTGAGAGGCCACTGTGATCACAGACGTTGGTGATGTTTTCACCTTTGTCACCATGAAGTCGCCTACCCAGGCATCTGAAAGGACAGTGGGACTGTGCCTGGAAATGCATCCTGAAGCTGGATGGATGCCGGCTCCTGTTTGGCTCAGAGCTCGGTGTTTGTGGTTGGACAGATTGTGCCGCCTGCATAACCCAGCTGCAGGTGACAGTCCCAGGTGGACCCTATGTGCCTAGAATCCCAGTGCTCTGGGAGGCTGAGACAGGAGGATCACAAATTCAGCACAGCCTGGGCAATTTAGCAGCTTAGGGAGAACTTCACTCAAAGTAAGAAACTGGAAAAAGGTCTGAGGTCGTAGAAGGCATAGGGTACAATCCCTGGGACCCGGTGCCAGGGTGGCAGCCTCCGCAGCCCTGATCCTCACGTGCTCCCGGGGCTGTGACACAGAGCCCTGGGCTAGTATCACCTCACCCTGCCTTCACTAAAGGACACTTCGGAAGAGTTATGAGAAGGCGACAGTGCAGGAGGTCAAAGTCTGAAGGAAAATCTGACTGATCACTGCTGAAACAGCTTTCGCAAGGCTGACTGCTTGCTGGCCTAGCCACTCCTTGTGCTCTCCTGGTTAATCACTGGGAGGGCCCGGCAGGCGCTGGTTTGATGATGTCCCATAGTCCTGGGTGCAGCTCGGTGGCCTTGTGGACAGCTTGCAAGGAGAGGTCTATGTTCTGACCACACGGTCATTGTACCCTAGGATTCAACGCTAGGCGTGTTCACCCGAAACTGGTGACCTGCACACTAGGTGAGAGGAGTCCAGACATTTACTAACTCCGCTCTCCGTGACCCATTAGTAGGTGCCATCCTCATCTGCCTCATTTACAGGCAGGTTGACAGAGCTCCAGGAGGCAAAGACACCTGTGCGGGGCTGGTGTGGTGGTGTGCACCTGTAATCCCAGCACTCTGGGAGGCTGAGGCAGGAGGATGGAAAGTTGGGCAACTAAGAGGCTAGGCAAGATGCTGTCTCAAAATAAAGTTTAAAGGGCAGGGATATAGCTCAGAGTGAAGGCCTGGGCTCGACCCCCAGTAGAGGAAAGAAGCAGGGAGGGAGGGAGGGAGGCCAAGCAAGCGCCCGGTTTTTGCATGGTGGCCCCTAGGCACTGTCCCACATACCCAGGGGAGAGTGTGGCTACCACTGTCCTTGGTCATAGGTCCCAGCTGGTCAGGGCATGCGTCGTCGCAGCAGGCTGCTCCGGGGTGTCCTAGCTGCCTCCCGCTTGCACTTGCACCACTCACAGCAGAGAGGCTGAGGTTTGCAGTCTGAGCATGGAGGGCACAGAACAGCACAGAAAGTGTGCTGAGCCTCCATGGGGCTCTCATCCTGCTAGGTCACCACGTTCTGTCCCCTGGCTTCACTTGCACTGTCCCAAGGTCTCAGAGTGCTGGGCCCAGGCCCATGGGTTGTGATTGTTTGTGTTTGCTGTTTTGAGAAAGGGTCTCACTATGTGGCTTATGCTGGCCTGGAATTCAGGACCCTCCTGCCTCAGCCTCCCAAGGGCTTGGATGATAGGTAGTATATGCCACCATGCCCAGCTGTCATCATTGTGTTTTGTTTTGTTTTGTTTTGTTTTGTTTTTTGAGACAGTCTTGCTATGTATGTGTATGTCGGGCTGGCTTTGAATGCACTGTGTAACCAAGGCTGCCCTCTCAAACTCATAGCAATCCTCCTGCCTCAGCCTCTCGAGTGCTGGCATTGCAATAGGATAGCTTGTTATGAAACAGTAGATAATTAGAGCACTAGGTACCATCAGTGTTTATTAATGTATTCATTCATTATGGAACCCATGTGCTGGTTCTAGGAAGTAGATCTAGTAGTGAAAAATTAACAAGTAAACAGTGTAGTACACTGAATAAAATGTAGTCAGATGAAAAGATAGAGTGGTTGGTGACAGTGGCTATTTTATTTCTCTTTTTCTGTTTGTATTCTTGTTTTTTCAGTAGTGGGGATTGAACACACTTAGCTATGTCCCCAGGCCTTTTTTACAGTTGAGATGGGTTCTCACTAAGTTACCATCTACCATGCTCATCTGGAACTTGGGGGTCCTCCTGCTCAG
Organism: Hydrochoerus hydrochaeris; assembly: GCA_004027455.1. Classification (NCBI taxonomy): domain Eukaryota; kingdom Metazoa; phylum Chordata; class Mammalia; order Rodentia; family Hydrochaeridae; genus Hydrochoerus; species Hydrochoerus hydrochaeris. Next base: position 143,531 of record PVLA01004888.1, read on the forward strand.
CCCCCCGGGGTGCTGGGATTTCCCCACTGCGCATGGCTACTTCAGATGGGCAGGCAGAGCTGGCCGAGGGCTCTGCTTTCCATAGAGACTTGAGTGCCTGGAAGGGTAACTCAGTATGGATCAGACCCAGCTGCAGTGGCTCAGGAGGTGACGGGAGAGCACGGAGGGCAGGGCAGGGTAGGCTGGGCAAGTGCTGGGCGCAGGGAAATGGGGACCAGAAGCTTCTTGGGCAGCTGCTGTGTGGTCTCGGTGGGCCCAGTGGAGGATCCAGCCAGGGAAGCTCTTTTCCCTACATGGGAGTCCTCAAAAGATGGACACAGTGCTGCAGGCCCCTGGTCCTGGGGATCTGCATGAAAGAACTGGAAACAAGCTGGCATCCTGGTGCACCTATAATCAGTGCTCAGGAGGATGATGCAGGAGGTTCTCCAGTTCAAAGGGAAGCCTGGGCTACATAACATAGTGAGTTCAAGGCCAGCCTGGACTACATAATAACACTTTGTCTCACAGAAAGAATTCAAAGCTCATATCTACAAAAACTTGAATCCTGATGTATACAGCAAAATTATTGATACTAGCCCAAAAGTAGAAATTGGCCAGCAGCTGCAGAGTGGATAAATCATTGTGGTCTATCCACAGCAGAGAACAGTGTTCAGCCCTAAACAGAGTGGAAAATTGGACACAGGCTGCACCATGGCCAAACGTTTGAAAATAGGTCACAGAGAGAAGGAAGCCAGACCTAAATGCCACACGCTATGCAGTGCTGTGTGGACTGACCAGAAAAGGGAAATCTACAGAAATATAGAAGCCAAGAGTGGCACAGATACAGGAGGTAGGGCGTGGCAAATCTGGCCGGGGACAGGAGTGGGACCTGGGGATCTCAGGACCCCAGGATGGTACTAAATCCTCCCCAGGAGTGAGGGCACTTTCTCAGGCTCACTGAGATGCAGACAGTACAGCAAAGGCCAGGTGCCCTGGGAACTGCTGCCTGGACCCCTCACAGCAGCCCAGCCTTGCTACCAACAGCCTGAATACTGACTTTGGCTTTTTATCCTTTTCTCTCCTATTTGGCCCAAGTTCTCTCTGCAGAGCCAGTTTTCCCCTGACCCTGTCACCTCAAATTTCTCAAACTTCTGACACCATCTTTGGCTTGGCTTGTCCAAGTCTTTGCTTCAGGTAAGAAGCTCCTGGAATCTGGTTAGCAGGCCGTTTGTAAAGGAACAACCCAAGAACACTTTTAGTCAGCCAGCAGGAGAGCAAAGCTCAGGTGCCAGGGAGGTTCACCCCTCCTGGGCATGGCTTTTGCTTCTCTCTAAAATTCTTGGAGGGGGCTGGGGATTTAGCTCAGCAGCATAAGTACCTGCCTCTCAAGCGTGCGGTCTTGAGTTCGATCCCTGGTACCAAAAAATAGAAAAATTTTAAAAATAAAATGCTTAGAGGTGTCTTTCCTTCTCTCCCTCACTCTGTCCCCCCATACTAGGAGTCAGGGTCACCACCTCACCTGGCGCCGGAGGGGGACATGGGAAGAGGGGTGCAGGCTTTTGGCTCTTTTCTAGCTGCTCAGAGTCTCCCAACAGTTACACCTTGTTGTCCTTGTGTTTCTTTGTTGTGTGCTTTGCTACCCTTTCTGGAAATCAGCCTGGCCTCCTCCTGCTCAGGGTATGCGTTGGTTGAGACGCCAACATGGTGCCCCGTCCCACAGCCAGCAGCCACACCAATGCAGGCACGCGGTGCGAGGACCACGCTGGACCTCCACATGCAGTCAGGGCAATATCACAACTCACACTCAGGCCCGCTAGGCATCTGGAAGGCCAAGCCCCTGTTCTGTAACTTGGAGGAATGAACTCTCAGAACAATGGTGATTAGGAGTCAGGAGAATTTATCCAGAGAGAGAAAGCTTCTGTCTGAGAGGGGGACAAGGGGGCCAAAAAAGGAGGTGGCCCATGGACCCTGCTTCTCAAGGGTGTTTACTGAGCAACACCTTGTGATGAGGCAGGTTTGAGGTGGGACAGAACTGTAAATTGACCAATAAGATTACAGGTATAGGCCTAGGTAACATTGATCCAATGGCAAATCGTAAGATGGGTGTGAGGTGGGATGAAACTATAGTCAATCAGTAAACATACAACAAGCGTAGTGGCTAGGGTAAAATTGATTTAATGGGGATCCTGGGAAGGCATCAACTAGGTCCCCCAGCAGGGTGACTGCTGTCAATTTAGAGTATCAGCCACTGCTGCTTGTCCCTGGGGGAAGGATGTGGGCGCAGTCCTTCCTCTTTTTCCTGGAGCCTGGCGAAGATGCCTCCCACCACAGCTGTGCTGTGCCCGGGCCACGCCCTACCCGACTGCCTCCGGTATCTGTGACTAACTTCACCATCCACAGGACCATTACACAAGCTGCTGTTTTGTTCTGTGGCATGACTTGGACATGGGTGGGTGTCATTTTTTTCTCTCTTTTTTCCTTTTTAAATAACTGGCCTTAGGAGCTAAGCTTCTGATTTTAACGAGCATATGGGCTTGCAAACAGGAGGAAGGAGCCTTTTTTTCCCTTCCCACATGTAAGAAACACTGTACTAACACTTTAAAAACTCAGGAAGCCTTTGTGATGACGCTGCAGCCCGAGGACTGGGCTGCATGCTGGACAGAGGTAGGTGGACACAGCGGGCTGGAATGGGCCACATGTGGCACCCGTGGACTGCCGGGCAGCACTTGCACCTCACACAAGAAGAAAAACAAACTTGTCCATTTTAATAAATGCCCAAGGCTTTTGACCAAAACTGAGCACCAGGCCAGCGGAGCAGTGCTTGGGGGGCACCGAGTATGCTGGCATGGCGGTGCCACCCTGAGCAAGTGAGCCTCGCAGTGGGTGCATGGCGCTGGGTGTGAGCATGGCCCTGACACCCCTCCATGACGGCTGCTGTGCCACTGCTGCTGCCCACAGTGCACCTCAGCCACCCCCAGAGCCTGCCCAAGGGGCACTACCTGGCTTCCTGCTTCTCTGCTTAACTGGACCCAAGCTGAAGACCTGTGTCTGATGCCCAAGGAGGCAAAGCTTAAGGACATTTGCAGTGAATTAAGGTGATGAGTGGGAAAACAATAGAGCCATCCCCGTGTTTAGTTTTTTTTCCCATCAAATAAATACATGAAGAGATGCCTCCCCCACACCCACAGTTTTACTCTGGTTAAGTCAAGTCATCCAGGGACTTGAAATACCAGCTAGGCCATCAAACAGCTCACAACAAACACACATTGGGTCATCCAGGGCTCCAGTGAGGTGGTCAAAGGACTTTGCTTGGGGAAGTTGGGAGTTTGGACCAGGCAAAGCCCACAGATGGCCCAGCCCCTTGTCCCTGAGGAGTTAAAGTGTCCTCAATATAGAGACAAAAGCCCAGCATCACCCTGAGGTCCAGAGATGTCTGTCCAGGCTCCGTGAAGTCTCACCAGGGCTCCTGTGACTCCAGGCTTCCTTGCCTTCTGTGTGAGACCCGCTGGAAGAGTTCACGTCCAGATGCCTCCTTCTCTTCACAGGCCTCAAGTTCATCCGGTTGGTAAGCTCTTAGGCCTTGGAGTCTTCGACTCTGCCACTGGGCTGTATCCTTGATGAATGGGACAGATTTTATCTTGACAATTTAGAACAAGAACAACTTGTTCTTGTAGTTGCTATGATCTGGACTTAGTGAAATTGGGAGGTGGCCAAAGATGGGGTCAGGATGGTTCTTAAAACTGTGAGACGATTCTCCAGGTACAGCATTTCTGCTTGGAACATGAAAGATGGAGTGAGATATCTTGAGAGCACCCATTTGGACTCTATCAAAGGGAGTCCTCAACAGCTGTGATACTTGGTATGGGCCCCAGAGGGTAAAGGATATCCTGGGGGGCCCTGATCTGAGGCCCCCCTACTTTTCTTTCAGGGAGATCTCAGTCGTGCTGATCTGTTTAAGGAGGATAACCACACTGGGAGGTCACTTGACCGGCCTCTTACCATTCGCAGGCTGATAAATCAGGTCCTTCCCCTCCGAGTGACTGGGGCATTCCGTTAGAGCCCATGGCCCAGCAGACCCAGCATGCCTCAGCCTCCTCTGTGCCTCTCAGTAGCCCCCAGACACACACAGATGGCTTTCAGCTCCACAGGACACACCCAAAGTGCTTCCCACTACACTGGCTCTCCATTTATCCTCTGCTATGAGAAGGCCCAGGGGCAGGAGGGACTACTCCAGTACAGCTGCTTTATCAGTTGTGGGTGTCCAGCTGTGCAAGGAACAACTAGGCCAACTGCCAGAAGACCCTAGAAAGTTTGAAGATGGCTTCCAAACTGTGACCTTGCTTTTAACTTACCATCACAGGATGTCTAATTCATCTTGGCCACTTGATGAAAGACAGAGAATCCTACAAGAGGCCAGGACCTATGCGGATGGATCCCAGGCTTTGAAAAGGGAAGGAAAGCACCCTGGAACAGTAACTCTTCCTTCAGCAGAGCCACCGGCACTCTAACACTCAGGAGTGTCTGGAAATGATGCCTAGTATACTAGCTGCTTTCACCATGGGGACTCAAAGGTGCATCAGCCAGTGTTTAGCTCTGCGGTATAAGCACCCGCCTGGTAAGTGCGAAGTCATGAGTTTGATTCCCAGTACCAAAAAAAAGAAAAGGTGCATTAAAAGCTGTAGTAAAATGAGGAGTTTTACAGAACACAGAGAACAATCCAGCATTGTTTCATAACTGATTAGCAGAAGCTTTCTGCAAGTGTACTAACATAGACCTGTCTTCCGGGGAGGAGCAGCACTGAGACACCCCCATCTTCAGTCAGCTCCGGGTATATGCTGTAAGTTGCAGAGCTTCAGATGGGGCCCCAGGACACCTATGGTCCAATTGCTGGTCACAGCCTTTTCTGCGTGCAACAATCAGGACCCAGAGAGACAAGAGGAAGGCTAGGGTTATGGCTGTTGCAGTTGCTCAAGCTTTAAACCCACTCAGGGAAAACCCAGGGGCAGCTGAGCAGCTGAGGAAAGGGGTTCTGTGTCTGGGGAAAAGCACTGGCCCTGGGCAGAGGTTGCCCTGAGCCTCCGCCTGGGCCCTGCTCTGCATGGGAGGCAGCCCATGCACCTGAGTCAGGTACTGGAAGTCTGACCATCCCCACTCCCAGAGGGGCCAGGCCAGCCAAATCCTCACCTCCTGCTCTGATGACCGAAGAGACCAGGGGAACCAGCACTGCCCATATCCGCAGACGTTGCTGTCTCCTCTGAAGGACCTGGGTAAACTCAGGCACCATAGGCAAGCTGATTCAACTTCTTTTAGGCACAGGTTGAGGGGAGAGGAGGCTCGTTCTGCTTTGATTTCGTCCTCTATAAAATTCTCCTTGAAGTCTACAGTCACGGTTGGGGTCAAAGGGACTCCTTGTGGAGATTCTATACTTCCCCACTGACATGTCACTGTCAAGATTGAATGTCTAGCCATGAGTTTCTAAGTGTCCTACTCCCTTGCTAGAAAGAGATCTAGTCACACAATTGGGAGTAAGTCTCAAATTCCAGCTAAGTCCCAAATGGATTTTACTTGCTGGGAGTACACCAGGTCTTCCTGACTGAATTAGCCAATAGGCGGATCCTGCTGCATGCTGTAAAGAAATACCTGGTAGGGCAAATTCAGCTACGTCAGTGATTATAAGACCAAAAGACCTCAGCCAACTTCCTAATTAAAAACAGTATCTAAGCAATGGAGAGCCACGCAAGCGCCTCCAGCCTCTCATAGACAGATTTCTCAACATGGGCGTTGAATCTTGTCAGTTCCCTTTGAACGCTCCCACTCTCCCTGTACTGAAGCCCTCAGGAGACTATGGGATGACACAAGACCTCCATCTCATTAAGGAGGCTGTCATTCCAGTCATCCTCCAGTGGCAAATCCACATACATTCTCTCCCAGCTTCCAGGAGATACTGGTAGGATCTCAGTCCTTAAGACTGAGACCTATGTGGATGGATCCCAGGTTTTGAAAAGGGAAGGAAAGCACCCTGGAACAGCTATTCTCCCTTCAGCAGAGCCACTGGAACTTCTCCATCCCCCTGCATCCAGACTCTCCATTTTTGCTTGCCTTTGAATGGGAAAAATCAAGAGAAAAGCAGCAATATACTTGGACAGTTCTTCACAGGGGTTTAGAGATGGTCTTCACCATTTTTCTTGGGCACTAGAAAAAAACTTAAGGAACTTAAAACTAGGACAAGGGCCTCATCCTACAGTATGTAGATGATATTCTAGTTTGCAGCCCAACTCAGGAACTATCTAACCGTAACACTGTACAAACTCAACTTTCTAGTCAACAAGGGATACAAAGTTTCTAAGGAAAAGGCTCAGATATCCCTCCAAAGAGTTCAATATCTGGGATATATTCTTACACCTGGGAAGTGACAGCTGTCCAGGGGCTGGACTCAGGCTATCTGTGATCCTGGGCCTCCTCCCACCAAGCAACATCTTTGTTCCTTCCTGCGAATGGCAGGTTTTGTAGGATCTGGCTCCTTAATTTGGAATAATGGGAAAAACTTATAAAGGGCTATAAAAGGTCCTAAGTCAGCACCCCAAGAATAAACAAAAGTGACTGGCAGTGCCTTTAGAAAAATAGAGTATGTCTTTACTCAAGTTCTTGCACTAAGAATATCTGATTTAAAAAAAAAAAAAAGCAAAGCCTTCTTTTACTGTGTAGCAGAAAAGGGGGTATATGCTTTGGGGGTTTTGACCCAAAGACTAGGACAAGAACTCTGCCCAGTGGTATGTTTTTCAAAAAAGTTAGATGTGGCTGCTGAATGGCTGTACTCCCTTAGAGGAATAGCTGTACTAACAGAAAAGGCCACAAGTTAACTTTGGGACAGAGATGGAAAGTTCTGACTCCCCATCAGGTCAGAGCTATTTTGCAGACAAAAGACTTCTTGCGGCCAGCAGGGGAACAGCTTACCAAGTATCATGCTATGCTTTTAGATACCTTGAGGCCATTATTAAACTTCCTCTTTGGAGCCCACAGAACCAAAGTTTAGGCACTCTTATGAACAAGTAATCTCCCAGACCTATGCAAGCAGGGTGGACATCAGTGACCTGCTCCTCCAAGAACCTGAGAAGGCATGGTTCACTAATAGAAATAGCTTTGTCTGAGAAGGACATTGAGTTTGGCCCAAGTTCACTCTACACAGCTAGTTCTTTCCTTGCCCCTTTATCTCTTAATTTTCAAATAAACCTTTGGCACCAATTTTGGCTTGTCTCATCCAGTTCTTTGAGACAAGAAGGACCTAAAAGGCATTTAATTGGTGAGCCATTTCTAAAAGAACTACTAGGTAACAGTGGTGTGCAGCTGTGTGAAGATGTCAGAGAAATAGGGATTACATTTATCCACAAAATTCTCCAAAGAGAAAAATAAGCCAAGTTAGAATTCATATGGAAAATCAGTAAAGAAATATCCAGGGTGGTTCAGTGACTTAATTAAACATGGATGCACATGTCTATATTGAATTATTTTGCTGGAAGAGTGAAAGGAGAAATGATCCATTCATCTTCAGATAAGACTTTTTTTGATCTAATATTAGATCAGAATTAATCATAAGATTAAATTAACCAGGCACTCACCTATAAGCCTGTGCAATGTCTAATTTTTTGCAGGCAAACTGCATTTTTCATGGTTACTATTGTATGATTGAGTGAATTTTTAAGTTTTTCTCCAGTATAGTTGTTCTATCTTATAACATAGCGTTTCTACCTTTTTTTCAGAATAAAAAATATGTACTTCTTTAGCTGAGTAGATTTCTAGAGATGCTATAGGTAGTTGGCTGTCCCCTGCAGTAATCTTGGTTAGAAGTGAGGATCGTCATCATATTGCAAACATAGAGGGTGTTGGGATGGGATTAAACTGCAGAACCCCCAGAGACTGTTGGAGAATGGGAATTACTTGGGGTGGAAAAATTTGTGCATTTACTATGAAGAAGTTAATGCTTTATCAGAGTTAAGTTATTATGTGAATTTGAAAACCTAGAAAACTAATGAGCAAGAGCATTCACATTAGTATAATAATCCTGAACCAAGAAGCATAATTATAGGCCTAGCTTTGTATTCCAGAGTATGTGTTAGAATTATTTTTATCAATGTGGCTATGAATGCATTCAAGAAGTGTGAGTGATAAAAGATTTACCATAGCTGGGCCATGGGCTTAGCTCAACAACACAAGCATGTGCTTAGCAAGCACGAGGTCATGAGTTTGATCCCTGGTACCAAAAAAGAAAAAAAAAAAAGATTCACAATAGCCATGGTCAGAACAGTGAGGACAGTATAGCGATCAATGAGCCATTCAATCATTTTCCTTGTACTCGGCATGTTTAGGATAACAGTTACAATTGACGTTATTATAGCAGGACCACTAGGCTCTCCTTGTTTTCTCCCCCAAATATGCTTCAAACTTCATTTTAATACAAAGAATAATACAGGCCAATGAAGGGTATCATACTAACAGTCTTAGCTTGGAATATACCAGTGTGGTGAGGGGTTTGCCTTACTATTCTAACACTTTCTTGGGTGTTATGGTTTGTGTATAAATGTCCCCCTAAAGCCTCATGTGGTCATGGGGGGTGAACTTTTCAGAGATGGCTGAATGTGAAGTTTGTGACCGATTCATTGTTTAGTGCTGGGATTGGTAGTGTGAGCGCTACACTCACTTCAGGGTGGATAGCCTGAATTCAATCATAGGAAGGGAAAGAGGCTTTTTCCTCCTTTTGCTCTTGTTGCTTTTGCTGTCTTCCAGTGTGATGAACTGTTGCCCCTGTGCCATGTCACCCTGCCTTGGGACCAGCAGATTATGGACTTAAATCTCTATAAATTGTGAACTAAATAAAACTTTCCTTCTTTAATTTTGAGCTAAAGTATTTTGTCTCAGCAATGAGAGAAAAGAATTTGGTACCAGAGAAGTGAGATTGTTGCTGTGACTGTACCTGACCACGTGGTTCAAAAGCCTTTGAGAATGGCTTGTGGGAAGAGTTTGGAAAGATATGGAGATGTCGCCTGAAAGAGTAGCACTGGAACTCCTTAGGCTGTTCTGTATGGGAGATTCTAGTCAGAGCTGGAAAGACCAGAAGGCCGATGGAAATCCTGCCAGTAAAGTCCAGGCTCGGAGAGTTCTTCTGGGAAGAAGGACTGCACCGGCTGTTGAACTCCAGACAATGCAAATGGCTTGGCAAAAAATGTGGCAAATATTTTGCTCATGACCAAAGACTGACTGAGACTGATTAAGGGCATCAAAGTAAGTAATGTGGCAAAAGACATTTATTTCTTTAATCAATTTTATTGCAATACACCTGCCATAAACCAAAGTATAGAAAAGTAACCATTTACTTTATCATAAATTGCCAAGTACCTAGTAATAAATCCAACAAACTAAATGAAAAACCTGTATAAGGAAATTTTATAAAACATTTTAAAAAGAACAAAATAGTGTGATATATCATACTGCTGGATGTCAGTTTCCTCCTGAATTTACATATGGCAGAAGAAATTTCAAGGCAGTAATGTTGAGGCCATGGCATGGTTATTATTGGGGTCTTTTAGCCAGATTTATGTTGAGAATCAAGAGAAAGAGGCCAGCAGAATAATTTAAAATTTTGTGAGTTTGGCCAGGAAAAAAGCTCTAGTATAGCTGTAACTGCACATATGGAGCAAAGGAGATCTCTGCTGCTGAGAAGGAAAAGGAGAATATAAAAGGTAGCCTGAGGGAATAACAAGAAGCAGCAAGTCTCCATCCTTTAAAATGCCAAAAGTGAAAGACTTTGCTCTGAGAAGAAAGTCACAGAGCATCATATTCCAGAATGGTGGCAACATAGAAAATTTGTTCCTCAGAATTGGATTCAGAATGCTCAGTGATCCAAGCACTTGGCCCTTACAGCCAAAAGAGAGAAAAGCCTGACTACTGCTCCAGCTGGCAGCAGACCTTGGCATCATCCAAACCATGATGCTGGGTTTTTTTTTTTCATGATGCTGGTTTTAAGCACCTGCAGAATGCAAGAGTCATAGGGTAAAAGCGGCTTTTGCCCTGATTTCAGAAGAGCTGTGAGACCAGGCAGTGTGCATCTGAGAGAGCAGTGTGTGAACCTGTGAGTGTGAACCCAAAGGCATAGACCCCAGAAGTTTGGAAAAGCCAGCAACATGGATCATTTAAGGAAAGCTACAAGGAGAGAGCAAAGCAGGCCTAAGGGAGAAGCCCTGGGAGCTACAACCACTGGAGGTGCCATAGGGGTGGAGTCACTCAAGCCTTTTGGAGCTCACAACTTGCCATGCATTGCCTCAGGTGCTTCACAAGAAACTACAGTTATTGTGTGCCCTGCTGGATTTTGGGCTTACTTTGGTCTCAATCCTTTTTATTGCCATGTTTGTAACTTTTGGCATGAAATGTTTATCTTGCCCATTGAATGCTGGAAGTGTTAACTTTTCATTTGTACAGGAGCTCACAGTTAAGATTTGGTTTTTAGATCTCATAGGGTGTTAGCACCTTTGACCTTTCAGCAATGCTGAAACTGTTAGGATGTTGGCAACTCTTAGAGATGGACTGAATGCCTTTTGCATAAAGGGATGTGCATGTGTCTTTGGGGGCCCAGGGGCAGAATATCATGGATCATGTATAGATGTCCCCCCGAGCCTCATGTGGTCAGGAGGGGTAGGCTTTTCAGAGGCAGCTGAATCTAGAGTTTGTGATTGGTTCATTGTCTGGTGCTGGAATCGGCAGTATGAGTACTACACTGCTCTAGAGCAGGTAGCCTAAGTACATTATAAAGGAGAAAAAGAGGCCTGATCCTCCATTTTACTCCTTTTCGTTCTTGTTACTTTTGCTGTCTTCCACACCATGAATGGTTGCTCCTCTGCCATTCCTCCCTGCCTTGGAGCCAGCTGATTATGGACTGAAACCTCTACAAATTATGAACTAAATAAACCTTTCCTTCCTTAATTTTGGTCACTGAGTTGTTGTATCAGCAATGAGGGAAAATTCACCAAGATATTAGGGAGCATAAATGCACGTAACATCCAAAGAAGTCAGCAGTAACTAGTGCTACAGTGATATACAAGGCTTTACGCAGTGACACAACTTATTCTCTCAAGAGGAAGTGAGACTCTGTAAAGGTCTGTGTAGGCCAGAAGCAGACAAGGTTTTGAGGAGCATGACTGAGTAATGATGGGTTTCTGTTTCATGGCACTGAACACAAATGCATAAGGTTACATCAATCATTTTGTGTTTGAAGTCAGATACAACGTGTGTTACATGAGTGAGCACATATTGCTCATGTGCATATATTAAGTATGTGTGCTTCTAAGTCTGTGAACTTGGCAGTATTTAGACAAATTCAGGCTCACACGCATTCACTCCTCTGTGGACACACATCTCTGGTCCCAAATGCAAGGCTATTAAATATGCTATAGTAAATATATTGTAAAAGTTGTTCATAGAATCAGAGTATAAACTGATGGTCTGGATAAAAAGACTTTACTGCTTGTAGCTGCATACAAAGGCAATTCTCAAAAATCAATAGCATTCCTGTACACAAACAACAAACTCACTGAGAGAGAAATTATGGAAATGACATCTTTCACAATATCATCCAAAAAATTAAATACTTAGGAATCAACCTAACAAAGGATGTGAAAGTCCTATACACTAAAAATTATGCCACTCTAAGAAAGGAGATTGAAGAAGATATTAGAAAATGGAAGGATATTCTTTGCTCTTGGTTAGGAAGAACCAACATTGTGAAAATGGCCATATTTCCAAAACTATTGTACAGATTTAATGCAAGCCCAATCAAAATACCATTAACATACCTTACAGATATAGAAAAAACATTCCTAAAATTCATCTGGAACCAGAAGAAACCTAGAATAACAAAGGCAATTATGGGCAACAAAAGCAAGGCAGGAAGCATCTCAATCCCTGACTTGAAATTATGCTACAAAGCTACAGTGATAAAATCAGCATGGTACTGTCAAAAAAATAGACCTTAGGATCAATGGAAAGATTAGAAGATGCAAACACAACTACAAAGACACTCTGCCACCTTATATTTGACAAAGGGGCTAAACATGTTCACTGGAAAAAAGATAGCCTCTTTAATAGTGTTGGAAAAATTGGCTTTCCACATGCAGAAGACTGAAACTAGACCTATGCCTATCACCATGCACTAAAGTCAGGATGTATCAAAGATATAAATATTAAAACAGAAACACTAAATATGCTGGAAGATAAGGTAGGTAGAAATCCTGAAGACATAGGGATAGGCAAAGAGTCCATGAACGAAACACAAACCACATGGGAAGCACTTCAAAGAATCAACAACTGGGATCTCCTGTTATTAAAAAGTTTTTGCATTTCAAAAGAAATCACCAACAAAGTGAAAAGAAAACCCACAGAATGGAGAACAATTTTAGCCAGTAGCCCCTCAGGCAAAGGACTTATACCCAGAACATATAAAGAATTGAAAAATATTGAACCCCCCAAATTCAAAGACTCACTCCAAAAATGGGCACCTGAGATGAATACACATTTCTTAGATGAAGATATACAAATGGCAAATAAATACATGAAGAAATGTTCACCATTGCTGGTCATTCAAGAAATGCAAATTAAAACAGCGTTGAGATTCCATCTCACTCCAGAAAGAATGGGTGCCATCAAGAAATCAACAAATAAAAAATGTTGATGGGGCTGCGGGGGGAAAAGGAACACTTTTCCACTGTTAGTGGGAGTGTAGACTGGTACAGTTACTGTGGAAATCAGTACGAAGATTCCTCAAAAAACTAGGATTGGAAGTTCCATTCAATCCAGCTATTCCCCTCCTGGATATTTTCCCAGAAAAAGTGAAAATGTTATGTCACAGAAATATATGTGCACCCACGTTTATAGCAGCACAATTTGTAATAGCTAAATCTTGGAAACAACCAAAATGCTCATCAACTGCAGAATGGATGAAAAAGATGTGGTATTTTTATACAATGGAATATTACTCAGCTATAAAAAGGATGATCTTGAGGCTTTTATAGGTAAATGGAGGCAACTTGGGACTATACTCATAAGTGAAACAAATTAGATTCATGTTTGTAAATATTGTCTCTCTAGTGTAAAATAATAATAATAAAACTGAAAGAGTGATAAGATTCAAAATGTACAATAGATATTGTAATAATGAAAGGGAAAGAAAGTGCTCAAAAGGAAAGAATAACTTGTAGGCATACAAATATAACTGTATGTATGTTTAAGTGTGCAAGATAGATAACAATACTACTAATTCTCTGGTAATTAATCAGAAAGAATAGTTTGTGCTGTCCTTGCTTGACTGTCTGTTCATTTTCTATGCCTCGATTTTGTAACTTGAGCAACTACTTCTAAGATAACAATGTGTAATATATTAACTACTGTTGATTTCTTACTGTTAGTTTTTTGAAATTCTGTATTTCTACCCTTTTTTCTGTTTTGCTTTTTAAAAATTAAAAAAAATTAAATATTTTAAGAAAGACCTTTCTGCTAACTGAAATTTAAACAAACTCTATCTCTATTAAGACACAATTCCTTAAGTAGTCAAAAATCTAACACTGAAATACAAGAAAACACAAGAAGTAATCTCTGTAGAATATGAAGTCCTTGTTTTTTAAGTCAGTTTTCTAAATACCCTGGTGGATTAACTAATGGCCAACTTGTAACACCCAGCTGAACTGAATCAGCATGATTCTGTGAGTGGAAGGCCCACCTGAGGATTGTTGGCAATAGCATAAAAAGATAACTGAAGGGGAAGATGGCATGCTCTTGACTCTGCTGGAGAAGCTTGTCATGCTGACTTTCCTGATATGAACTCAGCTGTTCTATTGTCAAAGGAGAGCTGTCACTAAGGCTAACTGAGGTTCTTTTTGGAGGAGCTCTGGTCCTTACCATGAGTGTCACTTCCTGGCTCCAGTTCAAATCCCTCAGCCTACTGGCACAGTTCCTTCATCCCCCTGGCACAGACTTTTTAGCTTCCACCACTGACCTTTGTGTCTTTCCAGTGCAGATCCTACATATAGATTTGTATGAGACATTGTCGTGGACTCTGGACCTCCTGCTGGGCTCATGGAGGACACTGCTCCATGACTGCTCTAGGTCTTCAGTTGGAGTCATGTAGGATATTTATGTGGGATGCAGGTCCTCAGCTGGACTCTGACTCTCTAGTACACTGCAAATCTCCCTCACTCACTTGACTCTTTGGGTGAATATTATAAAACAATCCCACAAATTACATGTCCTGTATTAAATATATTCTCTTGTAAACACTGACCACAACATTAAGTGACCCATGTTTTAAAAAATTCATGACTTTAGACAGAGTTAAATTTTCCTCCCATAGTAATATATTGCATTTTCTTTTTGAAAATCTTTCAAATAGCACTTTTTGTTAATTATGACCAAGTAGTCACACATGTAAGAGTTTGAAAGACGATGTTCATGTTTACAAACCCTTTACAACCTGTTTGGATATTTTACTAGCTTTAAAAGCCTAGTCACAGAAGGAACACCAAGATGGTGGAGCAATGAGCAGCAGAGAGACAGCATCTCTGAGAGTCACCATCCAGACACTGAAATATAGCAACACAAGAAAGACAAGAAGAAGGAAGTGCATCCCCTGGGCCCAGGAAGGAGCTGAAGTGAGAACTGACGCCATGAAGAGAGTGAAAAAGGAAAATTCAATGAAGAAGAAGAAGGTAGCTGGTGGAGCCTTCTCCCTGAGTTGGGACTCGCTGCATGAGAGAAGAGATTCAAACCTATGGACATAGGGTAACTCCTGGCAACTTCAGAAGCCTCCACAGAGACACACAGCCATGGGTGGGAAGGACTGCACTAGCTGGTGATGAGTGCTGAGTGCTCAATCATCCCACAGGTGAAAGCAATTGGCTGGGAGCCATCTTGAAGAGGGGCCAGGTAAGCTCAGCATTTGGAGCAATTGCCAGCTCCATCTAGCAGCTCCAGTGGGTTCTAGCAGTGGGTTCAGGCCCACTGACTGTTGCAGGCTGAGTAAGTCTAGTCTCAGCCCTCATGGCCAGAATAACACAGCCTTAACTTCAGGGTAAATAAAGGCACAGGCTCACTGAGATTATCCACAACCCCACCATAAAGCTACTGCTGGCCTGCTGGGATAAATCAACAGAGATCTGGACTCTTTTCTCCACATGTTGTCTGCCAGTGAAAGCGGAGACAAATCTGAAAGTGTTCTTTGTTTTTTTCTCTTTCTTGTTTGTTATTTTGTTGTTGTTTTGTTTTGTTTTTTTCTCCTTCATTTCTCCTGAGTGTTGTCAGGAGTGGCTGAAGCTGGAGAATGATCACATGTATAGGGCAGGAGCAAGGCTGGTCTGAGAACAAAGAGCACCCAGGTAAGCCACATGAACAAACTGATCCAGTCCAGAGAACACCAAGCCCTTAGACCACCATGCAGGCAGGTTGCTAGGCAAAGGAACATCACGTGATGCCAACCTGCTGAATGTATAAACACACTGTGATGGTTGAGCAGCTCCCTTCCTCCCATATGGAGAAAGGGCTCCACATGTTCCCAGCTTTCTGTCTTGTCTTCATTTCTTTACCTTCTTGCCACCCTTCATGATTCTTACCCCAGGAAGATCAAGAGTTATTGGGCAGGCCACATCAGAGTCTCAGTGTGGTTTCTAGCCTCCTTTTGGTTGTGGTTCTATTCTGTTCTTCCTTTTATCTCTTTCTTCTCTCTTTCCCTCCTATCTTCTGCACAAGTTTCCCAAAGTTAGCATGATCCCTCTTTTTCTTCCAACCTTCTATTCTCTTACCCTTCTTCCATTTCTCTATTTTCTCACTAATCCCTTTTAAATTTTAACCCCTGAGGGTAAAAGTGACATATTAAAGACTTACATACTGCATATAATTTTCTGGTTTGTTTTAGATTTTGTTATATAACCACAAACCTAGTTCATACAGTCAAAGCTGACAAATTAAATGGTTATCTCAGTTTGTCATTTTCTAGACAGTGTTTGATGCTATTATTATTGCTGATGGTACCACTTTAGCCAATAATGACATAATTGTTCTAACCAGCTGTTTTTCCTAGTATTCCAAGACTGAGGTTGAATAAAGGTGATGTAAAATACTGTGGCACAGTGCCAAAGAACCAGGAGCCAGGTCAAGTAGGCAGTAACTTCTCATCCCCAACAAATTGAAGAGGGAGGATCTTGCAAGACTCAAAACCAGCTACACCTGGAAGACACCTCAGAGAAGTAGTCATTTCCTAAGAGTTCTAAAATACTAGCAATAAAGCAAATCACCTTAAGCAAGCTACAAGAATCAACCCAGAGATCAAACTTAAAATAGAAAGAAAGAAAGAAAGAAAGAAAGAAAGAAAGAAAGAAAGAAAGAAAATGAGAAGATACTTTACCAAGATACAACCCCAGACATCTAGTCCACCAAAGGCAAACTAGGGGACAATGAGGTAGGACAGTCTGAAAACCACCCACCTGGACTCTGTGAAGTGGTAACAACAAAGCAATTAAATGAGGCTCTGGAAAAAATCAAATCAATAATAATTTCTCAGATAACTACAAAGATGGTGTCCATAGTAAAAACCATGTTTAGTAACCCTAGAGCAGATACAGATTAAAAAAAGAGAATTTTTTAAAATTATGGAAGCTATAAATGCTCAGAAAAGGAAAGAAATGGAATCCAAAAGACATATTCAAGCAGATATCCAGGAGAATAAAAATTCCATTGAAAGTGTCCACAGCAGAATGAGCCAGTATGAAGATCGTATCTCAGATATAGAAGACAGGCTTGCAGTTAGTGATTATGAAAAGAAAAATTTCTTAAAAATAGCAAGGGACCATGAGAAATCAATCCAGCAGCTGGTAGAGGTTGCAAAGAAGAATAATTTAAGATTGATTAGAGTCAGTGAAAAAGCAGTAGATAGTACAAAGGATATTTTAAAAAAACTGTTCATAGACATCATAGTAGGAAACTCCCATGGTAGGGAAAAGGAATTTGACGCACATGAGTGAGGCATATAGAACTCTAATTAACCACGATCAAAAAAGAATCTATGGCCCGCCCTGCCACCAGGAACTTAGTGAAAGTCTGCATCAGGCTCAAGCTGTCTGGAACCTCCCCCGAGAGCCTGCCCTGCCACCAGGAACATCAAGGAGGCCCGCCTTGGACTGCTTCTGCTGGGCTCTCTCTCCCATCTGAAACTTCATAAGACCTCAGAAGGCTCCAGTTAGTGTGAAAAAATTTGGAACTTTGCTCCCAGGCAGCAAACCTTGGACTACAGCAGATTAACCATATCAGTGTGGTGAGTATGCCCCTAAAATAGAGGTGTACAGGGGATAAATATGGCCAGTAGTAAAACCCCTTCCAACTAACTGTAAGACTTTGGGGAGTCTGAAAAGAGTGTGTGTGATTCCCTCCTACACATAGAAAAACATCAGGCAGAGTAAAAAATGACAAAACAAAAAAGCAAAATGCAGTCTCAAACATATAGTTCACCAGAAGCAAGTAAGTATAGGAGACATTGAAATAGAGGACCTCAAAAGTAACACACCAAGAATCTCTGAAAAGATAGCGAGTGAAATAAAAAAACAACTCCATTAGGCTACAGAGGAAATCAAATTAGAAGTACTCTCCCATATAAAGATAGAAATAACAACTTTAGTAAAGGAGTTGTTGAATGCACTAAAGAAGAAATAGAGAAAAAAGTACATGAGCATGGGAAACTGATTGAAACTTTGAATGAACAATATAGAAAACAAGCAGAATTCATGAAACAAACTCAAAGAGACATCCAAGAAACAAAAAAATTCTATTGAAAGCATGCAAAACTGCCTAAAGGAAGCTGAGGATAGGATTTCAGACCTTGAGGACAGGATCACAGTTAGTGATCAGGAAATGATAGAACTTTTAAAAATAACAAAGCAGCATGAAATGACAATCCAGAAGCTTCATGATGATACCAAGAGCAACAATATAAGAATAATGAGCATTAGCAAAGATACAGAAGTCCAGGCAAATGACATTTGTATTTACAGAAATAATAGCAGAAAATTTCCCAAACATGGGGAAAGAATCTGACATGCAGATAAGTGAGGCATATAGAGCACGAAACAGTCACAATCAACATAAATCCACACCCAGACACATAATAATTAAGATCTCAGACATACAGTATAAAAATAGAATACTAAAAGCTGTCAGAGAAAAGACATAACTCACTTATCAAGGAAAGCCCATTAGAATCGTGGCAGACTTTTCAGCACAAACCCTCAAGTCAAGAAGAGCTTGGAGTGAGGTATTTCAAGCCCTGAAAGAAAACAACCTTCAACCCAGACTGATGTACCCAGCAAAACTTTCATTCAAATTTAATGGAGAAACAAGGTACTTCCATGACAAAGAACAACTGAAGAAATTCATGTCCACCAAACCAACCCTAGAAAGAGTACTGAAAGACATACTAGACAGAGATAAAAATGACCACCATCCCCAAAACAACA